>JAKEPQ010001009.1:1880000-1920000 GCA_024500445.1 Entomyzon cyanotis | reverse complement strand
TATGTAAAAAAGCAATATACATTCACTCATCAGGTTCATTTCTCAATCACTCTGAATTGGGAAAAAAATAAACAATTCCTTTAGGGGGAATGCTCAAAGTGCTCTCATTGTTAATAACCCTGTATGCATTTAAGAGAATGAATATTTACATTACAAACTGGGGACAAAGTTACATTGGAAAAATGCCTGTCTGCACAAAGCATTAAGGTCAGAAAACTTCGACTTCTCAAATTGGAGAAAGGGGAGAATAAATCCACTGCCCCCATTGGTTTTTTGCCTTTTTGATTAATTTTGCTTTTTAAAAATGGTAGCTTTTCCCAGTCAAACAGAAAAACTGGAGTAGTCTGCTTTAAGCTTGGGAGAAAACAATATTTACTATCCTAGCACAGGGATTCTGTAAGCAGTGAACAATGAATGTTTTGCTCACATGGCTGACCCACCATTTCCAGCAGCACTCCTACTCAATTCAGTGGGACCGGGAAGGCAATCAACTCATCAACTGCTCATCATCAGCAGCACAGAGCTGAAATACCAGCATGAATTTTTCAAAAACCCACAAAAGTTGAAGGCAGATATTCACTTGAATTTATACTTATTTTTAATTTTTTTATAGAACTATAAACCAGTTTTTCTTATCACTGCAGTCTCACTTTCTTCACAAAAGAAGCATCCTGCTCTCTGTCTCTTGCAGCATGGTCTCTGCTTTCAGAGCTAAAGAATGTTTGCTGATGTCTCTGTCTGCAATGGCAGAAATTGAGTACAGTCTGAAAGCCATGCTCATTTAAACTTCTGAATTGGAAGAAAAATGGAAATAAAAATGGAAATAAAAAACTGCATACTGATAAGTACAGAGGCCTTCAGCAGACAGAGATGTTTAAAAACTAATAGGTTTGTGTATCAGTAGGATAATTCAGTCAGAGCTTCTACAAAGAAACATCACTCCATAAACTCCACACCAAATTAATAATTTCTTTAAAATATTATTACTTGACTTGATTCAATACTTACAAGTTTTAGAGAAGTCATTGCAATGGGTGTTAGAGGTTCTGCTGGGTAATTCACATCCCTGAAGCACTGTCCTTTTCTCAGCAGAATACATCCAGTTCTCCTCCCCAGACACTGAGTCATGGTGTTCATTTTGTCTGAAAACACAACACTGAAACTGAGAAAATATGCAATATTCCATATGCAATTACCTGTTACTATAAGCCATTTCTCTTATACCCTTTTGAATAACATAAATGCATGGATTTCCCTAAATATCTTTTAAAAACACACATTATACCAGACCTCAGCAGTATTTTCAAACTTTTTTCCTGAAATTTTTGATTTTTCCTATTGCTCTTTTTTAAAAGTGGCATAAAATATGACTACTGTCTCAGCAATAAATTTAAATATATTGAAAACCCTAGAAACTACCTCTCTTGTATAGCTTTCCTAAAGAAAACTTCCCATTTGCAACTTTCTGATTTATAGGTCAGCCAGTTTTTAACCCATTGGTACTAGAAAACAACACCTTTATCTACTGCTAATATTTAACTACATCAGTGTCAACTAACTTGAGGCTTTTTGTAGGAATATCCTTCTCGTGAGGCTTCATCATATAATATGTTTTTTTCTTTCTTGTTTCATGGCTGCCCAGACTTTTTGTATAAAAAAAGAAAATCCGAGAAGAAATCTGAATAAACAGCTGTGGGGTGAGCATGCCTTCAAGTCCACTGACATATTGCACCCATTTGGGTCCCTTTTTTTTCCTCTCCCACACATACCACACATTTTCTTCCTGTGCCTTAATTGTCCTTGCAGTGCTTTTGTAGCTCCTGCAAGCCATCTCTGGGGATAGAGGCACACAGGACAGAGTCAATCACTGCACTTCCTTGCAATCTAAGTGGGAGAAATCTCCTGGATATGGAATGGAGATCACCGACTTCACAGGCAACAGTGTTGTTTCTCAATCTCAATAACTATCTTAAAATCTTTTTGCAGCTGTTGTTTTTTGCCTTTGTTCTGTTTGTAGACCACTCTCAGTCATCCCCAGGCTGTATTGACATCTTCATTCCCTCACCGTGACCTTGTGTTTTGTACGATTTCACTGCTCCCTCCAGTCAAAAAGCTATCAAGCTCTTTCTCTATGACACACTGATCCTCCTCCAGACTATATCCAACCCCTAGTTTTGCTTCACCAGCAAACACCACCATTGACCCTCTTCCTTCCTTCCTTTCTTCTGCCAAAGTCACAGGTGAAAATATCCAAAATATCCAGTCCAGAAGTGATTGCTGGGTGACTGTCTCTCAGGTCAGCACTTCCCATCTTAAGACTTCTCAGTTCTGTCCCACTTGAGTGGGATCCTGACTCACCCTCTAATCCTTCTGTTCATTCCCCTCTCCCCCAGTTCAAGTGATCATTACCCAGCATCAAATGCATTGCTGAAGTCCAAGTAGACAGTATCTAACACATTTCCTTTGACTAGAAAATCATCTACTTTATCAGAGGAAGCTATCAGGATAATTTGGCACAATCTACCTCTGGTAGACAGGAGACAGATGGGGAGGGAATTAAAGAAAAACCATATGGAAAAAAAAAGGAAACCCATAGAGGGAGTTGCTCAGCCTGGCAGGCAGGGACTGTGGCACATCAGCACCACCGACACTGTCGTTCTCCAACAGTAGCTTAACAGCAAAGGGGTTTAAGAAAACGAGGAATTGAAGGGGAAGAGTACAATAGTACTCATCCAAAATGAGGGGATTGGAATGAGGAAAAGTAATGAGTCTAATGATCACATTTTCCAGCATGGCTGCAGACACAGTGAATGATGACAAATGGCAAAGGTGACCAGGAAACACAAATAGTGTTCGTCTTCCACATAGTGGGAGAGGTAAGAAATCAAATGTAAGCAAGCAAGCCGGTTTTCATTTCACATAGTATGTAATTAAAACAAGGAAATCATGGAAACTAAAAGCTGAGGCCTGTACAGCATATGCAGCTGTGTGGAAGAAAAGTCCACAAAGAGCTTTCCAGCAGAAAGATAAAAGCCCATACCAAAAAGCTTCTATGTGACAGACTGCTGGAACCCTTCTGCAGCAAAGAACTCCTGGATCTGTTTATTTCCTTCCTCTGCTCTTCCCTAGGAACTTACTCTCAGGTTATGCAGAGTTGTTTTGTTTGGTGGGCTGGGTTTGTGTTTTTTAAAATTTGTTTATTTCATGAGAATAAGTTTTTCTTCTAATTTTCCATATGCAAAACTATTATTGAGATCATCAAGAGCTTCCCCTGGATGTCAAACAAGCTTACATTAGGAATTTTTCTTTTCATTCTAGGAACAGGTCTGTGAGCCTTGAGCAATATGATGTCCCAGGGTCAGACAGTGATTTGCAAGTTAGGCTCTGCTCTGCTCTTAGAAACCACTTGGTTTCACCAAACCCACATCATATGCTGGAGCAGCCCATGGTGAATTACTTCCGCTATCCTTCTGCAATCTTCTCTTTCTCTTTGAATCTACATCAATCATTTAGGAAAGTATTTTCTTCTAATTGTGCCTCAGGGGCCGATGAGCCATGGTCACTTTACGAACGAGCACTTGAACTCATATTCCCCAATTAGTTTTATTTTACCTATTAAGGATTAATGTCCAAAAGCTCATTGGCTGGTAAAATGCAAATACTTCTACCTTGACAGGAATGCCTAAAAAATTATTTGGAAGTATATTCTGTGAGGTCCCAAATGATTAGCAGTAGCAGTGTTCACTAAGACTAAAGACCAGCAAATAATAAAGTTACTATGCTAAACCAAACCTGTGTTGTGCTTTGATTTCTGTTTGAGGGTTGTACACAACTAATATAGTGTAGTAATACTAAAGCACTATTCAGTAAAACCCTGAGCAGTTACCATTTACAGTATATCATAGTCAGATGACAGCAGGAATGGTGGGAGTTCATTACAGGGACCATGAATTGTTGGAGGTAATTTAGATTACAATTTAAAGTTTAATTTAAAAATCTATCAACAAATGTGAAAGTGCTCGGGGAACATTTTAAAATGCACTTTAATCTCACCAGCACAAATAGCTTTTCAGAGCCCTAAACATCATCACCTGGAAAAACAGTAAAACTTTACTGCATCTTTAATTAAATTACAAACACAAAGGATAATTAACTTTTTTTATTTTTATTTTATTCATGCCATTGTTTCCCTTCAGAGTCAATATCTCCAAGTTGCAGGAACAGGATGTTATGAAGAAGTTTACAGCCTGCACATTCCCCCAGGATATTATTGCATCAAGCAGATGAAGTGCAATACACATGCATGCACACACGCACAGACACACACACACGGAATCGACAGAGGTACCAGAGACTCACTAAGATGTTCACCAAAGCATGTAAGAAGCCTGGTTTGAAAAAAAGAAGAGGAATGAATCAATCAGCCAGCCAGCCGAAAAGGGAAGGCAGACTCCGCTGTCCTCAGCATGTACTGCAGGGGCCACACAGTTCAGACCACAGGACAGCTGAGAAATTAGAATCCTGCTTGCTCAATCTGGCCCCTCACAGAAATGAAGCCATTCACTCACGTCTTGATTTACCTTGACTTCCAAGGCCCCATCGTCTCACCATTACTTTTTGGCATGAAGGATTCAGAGAGCACATATTGTTCTCCATGTTAATCTGCAGGTCTGTAAAAGCAACTGCAAAACCAGGCCAAATTCTGGGTGGGAATGGTTATCCCTAATGCTTCTGAGCCATTGTTTTTATTTATTTTATTTTATTTTATTTTATTTTATTTTATTTTATTTTATTTTACTTTATTTTACTTTCAAATTGAACGTGGCTGGGTTCAAACCTGTCTTGGGTCATGACTCTTCAAATTGTCCTTGGCAAGCCCCATAGCACTTGCTCACACTGAGATATGTGCATTGGCATTGCCTTTAAAGAAGTTTATGGCAAAGCATTCAAGTGCATGCTCATCTGTACAGCCTTAAATTGGGGAGTGTGTGAGAGAGACAGAAAAACCACAGCCAGATGCTGGTATTTGCACAGCCTTACCTCCAAATCATAAGCACTTGGTGTTGCTCAGGTTGGTTGGGGATGTGCATAGAACAGGAACATGAAACTACACTAACCTCATGGAAAGATGCTGCTCGGAAAACTTGGCACAAACTGGGATCAAGAGCTTTGAAATTCTTGATGTTTTTAAGGAGTCTGGGTTGATTTTCTGAGTAAAACTCTAAAATAAGGCAACTTTGATGTCTTCAGCACTGACACTTAGTTTTCCCTGCACCCAGCAGGACTGCTCACTCAAGGAGAAGAAATCAAATCAAATCAAATCTGTTCTTTCATTGTCATTATTCCAGTATATGTCTATGTGTCTATATAAGCACACACTGCAATTTGGTGATATCTGGGCTAAGCTACTGATTTACTACCACAAAAAGAGGCAGTGCTATCACTGCCAGTTTTGACAAGTTGCAGACCCTACCCTGCCCCTCGTGGTGACTCCATATTCACTTGGCCTTATGGTGTGCAGATCCAAATTGTTAAGCCAGTGGGAAAAGCCTATTTTCTTGCATTGCTTTTCCTCCAGATTGGCAAGGAAAATTATCTCAGAAGATGCTCATGCAAGTACCAAAAGGCACAGAATCACCTGGAGAGTGAAGAAACAAGACAGAGATTGTCCCCTTTCAGCTGCAGGGAGGCAAGACATCATTTAAATTATATTGTTTAAACATCCCCTTTGAGACATCTCTTCTGGGGCAAAGTGCTGGCATGAGAGAGATGGGACTGTGGGAGATACACAGCCTCTTGCTTGGTATCTCTGAGAAACAGGATTTCTGGGCCAGCCTTTCTTGTTACGAGATTTCATCAAAGGCAGTGTTAATCTGCCTGTCGTGCAGCCAAACACCTGCAAAATGGTTTCAAAACAGAAGTTCTGGCTCCTGAATACATCCACACAACTTTCTCTTCAAAGGCAGATTGCTCAAGCCATAGGCAAAATTAATTTGGACCTGTCTGAAACTAAGGGAATAAATTAAGGGAAACATCTCACTCCAGCAGATTTTTTTTCCGCTCCTGGAGGGAACAACCAGAAATATTCCAAATTTTGGCTAAGAGTTTAACCTCAAGGAATAAAAGACAAGAACATATGTGTTCAGTTGCCATAGGACTGAGCAGCTTCATGAAATCACTGTCATGAGAGAGCCTTTGCTGCCCTCTGTACATGAAAGAGTTTCATGCTCAAGGCACAACAAGCACCTTCCCAAGAGGCACAAAGCCCTTCTGCCTGTGCTGGTCCTGCTCCCCACCCAGCTCTGCCACCACTTACACACCCAAGGAATAACCTTTGAAACCACCAAGGCTGCCCAAGATGAGTCTGCACAGCTCCTCTCACACAGAGAGGACTGTGTGGTATTGAGAGATCCCATGGGCAGGTGCATGCCATAAAGACAAAATAATGTGTAAATATGTAAAATGAATATTGAAGGAGAGGGGCATGACACAGGGAGGTGAGAGGGACTGCCATCCTCTGGAAATAAGTGTAAGACTTCATTACATGAGCAGAAATAAAGAAATAACGCAGAATAAAAGGAGCACCACACAAACTATATATCATTTTAATTAAAATCTACTATCTGCTAAATATATGTACAGCTGTTGGATTTCCTGAGCTAGCTGATTCAAATAGGTTTCACAAGGGTTCACAGATAAGGAATTAAAAAATAAAATCAAGAGTTCCTTGATAACTAGCTGGAAACTGATCCCCTTTTGGGAAAGTCTTTATTTTATGTAAGTTAATATGGGAGGGGGTGTTGATCACGGAAGACAAGCCTCTTAATTCCTTTCAAATAAAATGAGCAGGCATGACATGGTGCTATCATAGAAGAGAAAGAGCTGCCTGTGTGTATTAAATGTTAGTGCTTTGCCTGCTTAATTATTGGTTAATCTAGCAATTTAGCATGCTTCATTTAATTCTAATTAGGAGAATTAATAGGCAGGGAATAAAGATTTAAATAGACTGGCACAAAACAAAACAGAGACTTAAACTGCTCTTGGAAAATGCAGATTTTTTTTTTTTAATACATTTCTTCAGCTTCTCATGTCTCTCCCCAGCAATGCTGCTATCTTAAATGAGGGGTTCTAGGTCAAATGGGTGATTTTAAAATACCCTGGGCCCACTCCTCCCTTGGCATTGATGAGTGGAGCTGTGTGGATTTACACCCAGGATCAGGGTGTTTCTTTTTCTTCCTCTCTCTCCCTCTGAATCTAGACTTTGGGGTTTGACTTCCTCCTCTGAAAAGGACATATGATATGGTAGGAGATTACTGTATTATTTTTACACATCTCTCTCACTGTCTCCCTTTTTTTTAAGAGCACTGGGTGTAGGAGATAATTTAGTAGTGACACCGTCCTCAGGAGTTACACACCATTCATGTTAAGTGATGCCTTAACTCGTGGAATTGTAAATTATTTTATTCCTTCCTCAGTCTGATGCCTTCTTTATTTTCTCTCTCCTGGCAAAGCTTTGGGGGATGAAGACACGCTCCTTTTCCACTTCACCAGCTGGCTGCCTTCCATTCCTGCCGCCCCCAAATGTTACAGCCTGATTTGCATGGTGTGTTTGTCTTTGCTAATCAAGCCGCGTACTCTGACAAGTCCTACGACATTGGACATGGCTGTTCTTCTAATTAAGGTGCTAATTGAATTAAATGGCTGCGGTAATGAGCAGATGAGCAGCATAAAAAGTAAAGAGTCAGATAGGCCAATTAACAAAAGAGCTGAGCATAATTATAACATTTAAAATACATGCAGCTCTGTACCAATATTGTTAATTGTTACAGGGGAATTTATGATAATTGGCTCAACAACAGGCATGCAGGCTTAACCTGGGATGAAGCCTGTAATTAAAAAAATGATATTCAACACAAAATACAGAGGAGGGGTAATTAACACTTGATTTACATAAAATATGTTTATAAAGTGAAGCAGAGTACTGCACAAATGCCATGGCAAACAGGAATTCTCCTGCACTGTGGCATTTAGAAGTGTGAAAAGGGTAGGAAACAGGCTAGAATTCCAGCTAGTTTCAGACCTAAGCATGGGTCAAGGCTGACTTTTGAGACCTTACTGCATTTTGCTGGCAGAGTTCTAGCAAACTCATGATCCCCACCCTATTCAGCAGAATCACCTCTGTGCTGGCCGTGGCTATTCCTGTGAACAGAACAAAGTGCTGTTCCTGCAGAAGAGCACTTTGAGCAGAGTGAGCAGACATGCCTGTGCTGGGAGCACAGCTGCTGGGCAGAAAATCTCTCAGTTACCACATCTGGACTCTCCACCAGGGGCTCTACCAGCACAGCGAGAGCAGCTGCAGCCTGGCTGGACCTTGTCAATGGGGTCTCGCCCAGGGTGGCCAAAGCAAATCCCTAGGAATAGCCCTGGGAGTGAGCTGGAGCCTGGGGTTCCATTCGTACCTGGAGGATGCTGATTTTTCCTGTGTTGCCTGCAGAGCTATTTCCTCCCTTTCCCTCTGCTCTCCCTCTGCCAGCGAATTGCCAGGTTCAGGCACAGCTTCCTCCTCTCCCCTTTCTCAGCACGGCCCAGAGATAAAGACGTTGGTCTGAATTCTCTCAGGCCTAGGGATGGCCAGGACCCAAATCTCCATGGCCTGCTTGAGGTTTCCAACCACTAAACTAACATATATGCTAGTAAATGCCATTAAACTAGCAGATCTATAGCACAGCATCCTTTACCTCTGTGCAATGGATGTATGAAATCACCTTTAGTAAAGCTCTAGGACTTGGAGCAGAGGCTCGATTCAGACATGTCAGTATGCTCAGACAGTCAATGTGCCAAAATCTCAGGGCCAAAACCATTCTGAAAACCCACCTGAAGCAAGCTTCTGAGAACTCTCACTGCTTTCTGGTGGTTCCATGGACTTTCACCCTCAGCCTGCAGACCCCCAGTGGCTGGAGAACACTTGCATTATAGGATGTAGAAATGGTCCAAACTCAGATGCAGCTCACATAAAAAAGTGAAATATCATTTTGTTTGGGGATATTTTCCCCCTAAAAACTGGAAAACCAGTGCTGACTTTGGCAATCTTGTGCCCCTCAGGCTTGCTGAAGGAAATCTACAAAGGATTTTGGTGCACAATATCTTCTGACTCGCGTTCGTTGCCACTGTGACTTGTTCACATCTCTACCTCTTCAAGTAATCATTATGTTCTGTTTACTAACACCAAAATGTGCAGTTATAGCTATATGAGAAAAGGCAAATTAGGAGCATCTCAGTCACAGTGTGTCACAAGCAAGTTTACAGAAAAGGTAGGAGGCATTTCAGAAAACTACAGAACACAAACATGTAGGTTTCTTCATACTTTTAACTGCACCCCTGCTGCCTCTTTTTGCCCAATCTGCCCTCTACCTGCAGCTGTGTACAGCACTGAGGCAATTAGTGGCTGTAATGCAAATAAACACATTGCACTGTTCATCAGAGTCACCTTTTGTCTCACTGTGTGCAGCGAAGTGCAAGGCAGGAAAAGAGCACAACAGCATTACAGGGATTTTTAAAAAGCCTGTGCTCCCCAGCTGCTGCCACAGAGTTGTTGAAACCACTTCAGGAGGCTGTTGTGGAAGGGTGATAGGCAAAAGAACAAAAAAAGGCAATTTTTAGCAGTGAGATAAGCAGCCATCCTCAGTCAGCAAAAGAGCCTGAGACTGAGGGTCTAAAATTTTGAAGTTGAATGGTAACATTGACAGAAGAGGCAGCCAGGATTTCATCAGCATATGTTTGGTTTTCTTCCCTTCTTCTCCAAACCAATAGCCATAAACTTGTTTAGTCCACTGCTTCATCCCTGAATCTGACCCTCCACAGAGAAAATTAGGAATGAACACAAGTACTGTGACTAAGGCAGTCTATAGTCAGTTGTCTGCTATGCATCACTGTACTGTTAATCACCAGAAGAGGCTCATTTATCCCTACAGTCTCTTTGTGGGTCTTTGACAGAGAAAAACAAGGTGCCAAGCTAATTCTTGATATATATGTTGTTTTGGGATGGCTTGGATACAAACAGGCAGTAGAAAATTACATAGACAACCAGTCCAGAAACAGAGATGTTGACAACTTGGAGAATTTGTGCATACAGATTAAAATAACCCCTTGTTATATTTTTTTTTTTAGCATCTCAAAGTGTGTTTTAGGGCTGGAACAGAAACAAGCAAAAAGATATGACATTTCCTCAGAGATCTTGACATTTTAGGTTCTGATCCTGCAAATGCTTAGGCACAAAACTAAATTAGGGTGTAATTACTTCCATTGAACCAAATGTGGCTAATTATATAAGCAAAGTTGGGTGTGGGCAGAAGTGCTTGAGGAATCAAGATTAATTATGCATAAATTTTGTCACAAAACATACCAACCTATAAGGCAAATTTCCTAAGCTCTACTGAGAGTATTGGCTGCTGCATGAAAAACTGTACCCTGAAACAGTGCATTTACACAGCTGCCTTGACAATGGAACCTTAAAAACAGCCTTTTACTGCAGATGAAGGCAGAAACATTTTTACATTAATGTTTACATCAATTTCCTTGACTTTATAAAATGAAAATTTCAATGAATCAAAATACCTTTAATGTTATTCATGTTGTGTTGTATATTTCACACAATCAAAAATTCATCCTGCCAAAAAATAGCTAATACAATGACTAAAAGCCAGAATATTCAAAAGTAAAGTAGCAGCCAGCCAGTTGTTTCTATGATTAAAAAAACTGCAGAATTCCGTAGTTTATAGCAAATTCTAGAGTAGCCTTTATTTCTTTATTCATCACATCTTATTGCTAAGTAGCAATTGGACAGATGGTGGGAGCTACGTGGGGTTTCTTTGTCACAGGAAATTTTATCTGCTCACTGATTTAATGAGTGCATATTCCCAACATAACTAGTCAAATGTGCATGCTTGAAAATCAATTTTAACTGTTGTTTTTCTTGCATCAAAAAATTGCAGGCTGCATTACTTAGCCAGCATGAAAATTTTGCTAAATAGTTTGGCCAATGAAACATTTACATCCATGCCCAAATATTGTAAGTTTAATACTACATGTAGCAAACACATGAGAAGCAACAAGTGACCAGAGTTTCCAAGCCATTGGAAAATTTCTTTGGATAGCTCACCTATGCTTTCACTCAGCCACATTCCCTAACATTTGCCATGGCCACAGGACTGTGATGCAACCCAGGTGTTTAAGGTAAAAAGACATTACCTTTTATAATGGGATATGAAGTAAAGTGAATGGTAATAACAGGAACAAGAAATAGCTGACATATAACTTCCAGAAATCATTAGTATATCTCCTGTACAAAGACAAGTCCAAAGAAAATTTTTCAGTTCAGCTCAAAGCCTAATTAAATTATTGAAATCTAATATATGCATTTATATGATTTATATAATTATAAATATCACAAAATAAAACCATTTTGATTTGATTTTTTCCCAGTAGAAAAGAAGATCTCTTAGTAATCTCAAAAATTTCTCACTACCTACTTCAGTTTTGCAGAGACTTAAGTTTCTGTTAGGCAGGTTGAAAAAATCCTGACTAGGCAAGGTTGTTATGGTAAAGTGAGCACTAGATAAGAACTCATGTGTTTGCAGAAAATGAGCTAAAATTAGTAAAATAAAGATTACCAAGGCTAGGACTGAAGATTGAATATTGAAATTAACATTACTCTAGCAACAATGTCAAGAGCAGGAGCAGCTGCTCACTCACATTTTTCTTAGGCAAGTAAGACCTAAATACTTGCAGAGTGGTGTCCAGACGTAGTTTCCTAGGGTGACTACACCTTCTTGGCCCGTATTTTCAAATTTTTCCAAGCATGTAAGAGAACAGCAAGCAATGTCAGCAGCTGACAGCAGAACCATTTGCTTACCTGTGCCTTTTCAGATCTATAGGTGCATCCTCACCGCAGAAATACAAAACATAGGGAGCTGCACCAGTGAACCCAATGACAGCTCTACAAAGGAGGCACTCAGGAATTTTTTTGGCTATACCAGGAAAGCAGGCATAAGGGAGAGGCTCATTACTGATCTTTCCAGCAGGGGTTTGCCCAGTACTGGCAGCTTTAAGGAGTTCAATAGCTTCTGAGTCCAATCAAAATGATAGAGAGACACAATACCGTGGCTGACAAATCATACAGCTCCCGGAGCAGATGCTTGGAGTGAAGCATAACACTTCTCAAAGTGAGGTCTCAGCAGAGGTGACAGTGTGACTTCAGAGGCTGGAGTGCCAGAGGACAGACTTAAATCAGGAAAAATCAGAAATGAGGCCCATAAGTTTTAGGAAGAAGAGGTTTTTACTGTGTGTTAAAAAGTATGTCAACAACCACAATGTGAATATTCAGTAGAGGGGTTTTAACGTGACTGTTTCAATTTTGATCTGTATGGCACATATTTTACACCTATATGTGCTTCAGTTTTATCCATGGGGACCAGCTGGATACATCCTTGAATCACCTTCAAAGTGACCTTAGTTTTAGTGATTCAAGTATATTATAGGCTTGGTTAATTAGGTCCAAAAATTCCATGAGCAAAAGAAGAAAGTGCAAAAAGCATGGCCATGCAAATACAGGAAGAAATCTCCAATAGCAGGAATGTTTAAAAGTAAAAACCTTTTACAGTGTAACTGTAACCTGGCTGTGTAATTTATATGTATTGGGAATCTTTCAGCTGGCCAGAGATGCTATAATTATACCACAGGAATCTGACTATGAATTTGGCGTATCAGTGTTGAAAAGATGCCCCAGGGCTTCCAAGCTCCCATAATTTTACTTGAGCAGTAATGGAATAAATACAATCTAGATACATGTTGCTGTTCTTCAGCATAACTACTTCTTCAGGCAGATTTACCATAACGCACTCTGAACAGAAAAACTATGGCTCATTTACAAATGTAATTTCAATTGAGGATAGTTTTCCAATCTTCTTTCATTTGAGTCTCAATTGAACTTCTTCTCCGTTTTGATGGCATGATTAGACATTGTGAGAGCTGTTGCAGATTAGTCAAGCACAGAGAGAGTAAATTGGGAAGGATGTTTTATCAGTGCACGTCACAATATATGAAAGCAGATGTGTATGCTCTGAGCTGTTCCCTCAAATTACTGTTATGGAATAATTTAGCCCTTTTGATTCTCACAGATTACTGCTTCCACTGATCATGCTGTCAAAATCAAAGTGAGCACTTCATTCCGCTTTTATTCATGCCAGATCTATTTTGCTTTCATAATGAGCAGATATTACCACTGCACAAAGAGGATAAAGACATTCACAGTGATAGATAGGCGAGAGATTAAATGGGATCTTTATGACTTCTTCAGCCATCAGTTTTGACTGTGCGATAAGACGAGTCGAGTTGGGCACTGATTTGTTCTTTATTGGAGCCAATATTAGCATGGGCTTACCGGTGCACAGTCTGATGAAATCCATTTAAGGTGGAATCTGTATAACAATTCACGAGTTACAAGAACTTGTCCTATAGAATGCCTCTTCAGCAACCCCTGCAAAGGCAAAATAAGCCATTTTACCATTATAACTCCTTACTTCCTGTGGCAATAATCAATTTATAATTAATTTATAATTCTGTGATTTATCAGCCTAGATCCTAGAACCACAGATTTAAATCCTTACACTCAAATCACCTCTTAGTTTGCCATTGTTCTAAGGTCTGTTAGGGCAAACCCTTAAAAACCAAGCCCTACCTAATCCACCCAAGTTTCAGAGGCTGTCTGGCAAAGTTTCCCCACTTTGCTTGGCTACAGGCTTCCCATCTGCCTCACAGTCCTATTTTCCTTACAGGGTCTCTCCCACCTTTTCTCCAGCCTGCAGAAAAAATGGCTTGCATCTCCATGGCTTGCAACTCCTTTGCCATAAAAGGTCCCCAGAAATATTATCAGATAAGGGCCAGTAAAGTGTATTATAGGGAAATTTGAACAGCAAGGGGAACACCACTGGGAAGCTGAGACTTTGGTAAGAAACATTGTGCTGCTCAATTTTTCAGATATCTGAAGGGAGGGGGTTGGGGATCACATGTCTTTCTGGCAGCAAAAGTCTTGCTGGTTTTCACTCCAGCAGCAAATTACAACAAATTTATGGAGGGAATGGCAACTATTTTTTGTCCTTTCTCCACTTTCATTATGATGAAATAGCTCAACTGCTTGGAAAAACATTTTTTTTTGGTATGTTTTTCAGCATGTTGAGGAAGTGGTTGGTTAATTCATACTTCTGTAGGGAAGAAAAGAGACAATACCAACTCCCTGTGATGACCTGGCTGTATATGTAATTTCTTGCATCTGTAATTACAGATTATATATATGTAGTTATGATTCATATATATATATAAGCAACATTTTGTTTCAAAATATAAGTCCAACCAACTCAGTAGACGTCATGGTAATAAGTACATCGTGAACCAAAACTTTCATGGACAACTCAAGAATGGCAAGGTTGAAAAAAGCATGATGCAACCCAAACCTAGATAAATGAAGCATGCAGAAGCAATGATTGACTTTAAAATACATCTGTATTAACAGACAGGTGAATGGAAGACCAACAATAGCATAATAGCCACATGAAGTCCACAGTAAGACTCAGGAGTGCTGAGCTCTCTCATCACTGGATGAATTTAATGAGACCAACAGGTCCTTATCATTAGTCATGTCCTATTTTCTCCTTATTTTAAACTCTGTCACAGATTTGGTATTTGGACCACATTTGCTACTTGTATTTTACAATTCATAGGTTTTCTGAACAGAAAAAACAAGCTTTATCTGATGTTTTGCTTTAAGAAAACAAGAAATCCAAGGTTTTGAGATAGAAATTGATGATTTTAATTAAGTCAACATCATTCCTTTGTGCAGAAAATACAACCACAAACAGACTGACAGTGCCTTCTACCATGTAACACTCCAGATTAATATTGACAAATGACAACTTCTCATTCTGCCTTGTATTACCAGTATCCTGTAGGTAACAGCCATAAACAATTTTCTTGTATTCATCTGTGAAAAGACAACTCCCTTGTGCTCTTAAACAACTGGGGATAGATGACTCTTGTCCCCAGCATGGTCAGCAGGGCTATGACAAGGTCTTTATCCTCACAGACATGTGCCACCTGTGGTACAAGTATATGGCACTGCAGAAGGCCCCATCAAGACAAAAACAACTATCAAATGGGTCACTGCACCTTGCTGTGCACATCTTAATGTACCTAAATTTCATGTGTTCTTAGGCAGTTAGGGAGTGAATGAAAAAAGCTCTTTAAAATAATCCAGTATTGGGGACATCTGAAGGAGTTCAATTTATACCAGTGAAAAAGCTCTTGCTTAATTTGGTATTATTTTTGCTCATCTGAAAGAACACAAATAGATCAAAAATAGGTAGTTTACCTGTTACTTAAAAACCCCACAAATGGCATAAATGCCATTTTATTTGCCAGTCCCTCTTCACGAGAAACCAAAGAGGATTCCCCATCTGAAAGATGCTTGAGAGTTGGAGTGAAGTTCTGGTTCTGTTGGGTAAGACATCTCAGTGTCTCAAGTCAAATCATGTTTAATTTATTCTCTAATATTTTAATCCCATCAGAGAAACAACTGTGTTTACACTACAATAAAACCAGCCTTGCCTCTATATACAGGGGTTTTGGTGGTAGGGTCTTATCAACAACGAAATTACAAATGTTGTGGCTCATAATGCTGCTTTTTCTGTGAACACACGCGTGGACATCTGCTGCTCACACCTGCTTTAGGATTCCACCCAGACAGACACCTTCTGGCCTCAGCAAGCTCTTGGGTGTGCAAATGGGCTGGGTATAAATACAAGAGGAAATACAAAACTGTGAGTGATAACTTTGCATACACAAAAGCATCTTTCTTTCAGACATAGCATTTTGTCATATCTCTTCTTCAGCTTCCCATCCTGTAAAATGAGGATAATCATAATTATCTCATTGGCATGGAGACAAATTAACCAGCCTTCAAGAAATGCTGTAAGAGCTTTGAAGGGTTTGTGTTACAGTAACAGAAAATATGAATAGAGAGATGATACACAAATAATGAAGCAGAGGAAGTTAGTGAAATAGGAGCAAGATAGCCCATCCTCAAAATACAGTGGAATGTGAAGCCTGTGGAAACTCAGTGAGTATTTGATATGGCAATCAAAGATGTATCTGAGATAAAGCATCGCTATAAAAACAATCATAGTCATTCATTGTAGATGTCATTAAATGTGACCACAGTGTGATTTGTGCCAGTGTTATGGGATTGATTTGATCTATGTCTGCACTGCTTGCTGTGTTAATTCCACCAGTAAGTCATTTTATAGCTTTGGTGTGTAGTGACTGGGTATAAGCTCACAAAATTCTGAACCAGAGCCCACAGCAAACCTCACCTGAGGTTTTCACTGTCCCTCATGGCATTGCAGGCTGAGCTACCCATCCTTCCAGACAGCAGTGACAGGTACCTGGAGCTTGTTTGGGATGGGCAGTGCAGCTCCTCCTGCTCCCAGCACCAGGAGCCTTCACACAGCTGGTCACAGCACTGGGAGATTAACCCATAGCACAGGCTTATGTCAAAGGCATTGCCATGACCACAGCTGAGAACACCTGGATTGAACTAAAGCTTAATTGGGATGACATTAAGAAATGGTAATGACTTCTGACATTAATGAGTTATGGGCTGGTGCCATTCTCGAAGAACATTCTTATCTTTGCTAAAGTTACCTTAAGGAGATAAGGAAACACATTAAGAAGGAACTTAAGCCATTATTCCAGCTAAAAACTGAGGAACTCAAGGTAAAATATTATTCCATTGAAGGATTTATGGACATGAATGCAGCTAGGTATGCACCATGTGCTGAATGCTGTACCCAACAGAGGCTGTTTGTCTACACTTGTCTCAAAATGAGACATTTATAGGTAGAAGTGTATCCAAAGGTCAGGGAAACAGAGTTTTCAAGGACAGTGAATTGTCAACATATCTGGCAGACTTTGAGAAAAGAGGACCATCTGGAAGGAGTTATTTGTATGTCATTCTACAATCCATAGAGATGAAAGCAGAAGGAATTAGAAAATACAGCTATGAAGGTAGCTTCTCATTCAAGTTTAACCCCAAAAAATCATTAATGTCACAAGCATATGGCAAGATATAAACCAAAATTGTTCATGTGACCTAATATGCTTCCTTTGTAAAAGATGTGAGATGTCCAGGACCTACAGCATTGATGGGAAGAATTGGTTTTGTATTTTCATTCATCAAAGAAAGAGCCAAAAGACAGACTAAGAAAGAGGAGGGCAAGAACATCTAGCAGCTTCTGAAGCAGCACAGCCCTTAGGAAAAGCCTTAAGAAAATGGAGAGGTTGTTGTTGCCCAAGCTTTATCTTAGATTTGGAATGATGAGAAGTGACAGCAGCTCTTGTTGCCTGGTTCCTGCCCAGCTCAGGGACACAAGACAGTGCAGCCTTAGCACACAGAGGGGAGCAGATGTTCCCACAGCCCAATCATTTGTTTGTTAACCTTAGAGGAGCCATTCACAGAGCCTCTGTTGGGTGCTGAGGACAAAAATTGTCACAATAAGGTGTGCACAGCCATGGAGGGGCACTGCCTGGGATGGGCACAGGCAGTGACAGGGAGAGACAGACACCACCAGAATCCCCAAATGAGGAAAGAGATGCCTCTGCCTTCCCTGTCTCCCCTGGCTTGCAGTAAATATCACTGATGACATTTCCATGAGCTGATGTCCCCACAGTTAGAGTGAAGGCTGTGCCACAGAGCAGGTACAGCCCCGTCCCAGTGCCTTTGGGCAGCAAGGCAGCTTAAAGAATACCAACAGAACTCTATTTGCACTAAAGGCTCCTGTGAAATCACCTGAGCAACCTGCATTTGGATAAACCTGTTGCTGTGCTGCCTTTGGCAAGCACAGTGTTTGCCATGTTGTGATGCTCACAGCACACAACCACCAGGTCCTTCACACCAAACACTCCTCCTGCCCATGCTGAGGAGCACAGGCAGACTGCTGGGAACAGCATTGTTTTGACTTGTTGAATGACATTCTGGCCACTTCATAACCTCTCCTGTTCCCTGATTTAAGCTACTGTCATAGTTTAAAGTTTTAGCAGGGGAGGAGCAAAGCCACTATAAAAGTAAAAACCAAATTGCTTCAGAGAGCTAGAAGATGAAAGGAAGAAAAACAACTGTTCCTGATGTTAAATTCAATGGCCGTAAATTCCCTTCTTTTTCCCAGTAGGTTTTTATTCAGAAATAATTTACAGTCCAAAACATATCTCATGGCATACAAATCAATCTCTATTGAGCCTGCCTGCCATTACAGAAGGTCCAGAAGGGAAAAAATAAAAATAAACAATAAATATTTGCATTCTGACACATTTTTCATTTTGGAGATGTCTGTTGTTTATGTTTTTCATAAAGTTTAAATAAAAGTCCAGGTTGTCCTTTAGATGATGGCCCCCATTTTGCAGTAAGGCCAGTGGACTATCAGGGGATTTTCACTGCTGCAGAGCATCTGCATCTGGAGCTGTGCAGATGTGCAGGAGCTCCAGCAAGCCTAAAGCACAGAGTGACAATTAACACCAGCAAACAGCCACCAAAACAGGTCTGTGCTGTTTCAGCCCTCATTCCAAAACAAATTCAGCTCCCTTTGGCCCAACCGGTGTGTTTTAAATACTTTGATGAAGTTTCCACCTTAAGGATTGCGGGGAGGAAAAAATAGAAAAGCAAATTGCAGAGTGTAGTCTGAAGTACTTGCGATCCTTGTGACAAATACTAATGTATAAATCAGCAGCCCAATCCAGGCTTGGGCCGCTGATCATGTTCTTTGCTGAAATGTCACCTGTTCCTATCTAACGATTTGCATAATGCAAAGCTTCTCACTCGTAAAATACAGATTAAGAGGGGAAGCAAAGAGTCATTCTCGAACCATGGAGCCATTTCAAACAGAAAAAAAAGAAAAAGCAGTCTTTACTATTAACCCTGTCATAGCCATGGGCTTTATTCCCCTGTTTTCTATTTGAAATGATAGCTCCATTGGGAAAGGGAAATAATCAGTAAGAATCCAGCCTTGCCTTTTTTATTGGTTTGCTTCATTTCTGCTAGACTCTTAAATTTAACATGAGCAGAAGGGAAATAATTAAACTGTTTAACACTGGAATATTAGTGAAACATTTAACTGGTCTGATAGAGCCTGTCTGAAATGCATGGACATCTATCAACAGATTCCTGTCAGCTTCTATGGAGTAAGGCTCCAGTAGCCATTTTGTGGAAGTTTCTTTACTATTTCTTCCCCATACTTAAATTTACCTTAAGGTATATGACCCTGGGTGCTATCTCACTGCCTAGGAAGAAGGAGGGGCTTTTTTCTTTCCCTGCAGTGAAGACAACAGCACTTATATCCACAAAAAAATATTTTAAATCAGCTTTATGCAGTATTGGCTTTATATTGCTATAAAAAAGCATTCAGAGTACTGATGGAGTGACAGACACAAAACCAGAAAGGTGTGTTGAATTGAATATTTCAAGTTTGAAAACAATTCCAATTGTTAAAGGTTAGGATGATGTTTATCCTTTCCCACATTATCCCAACAAAGACTGGTCCCTGCAGGGCTCTCAGCTGTCCCTGTAAGCAGCTGGTCTTTGCCATCAGCAGAAACTGTGCTGGCAGTCATTTGGCTCGGCGTGGAAACTCCTTTGCTCCAACTGACTGTACTGTTCTGAGGCAAAGTTTAAGTTATTCAAGGGATGGAATCTGTTTCCTTGCAAAAAATTCAAACTTTCATATGCATGCATAACACAAGGGCACAGTCCTGGCTGCAGCATGTGCCACAGCTTCTGCAAGGACTTTTGACAAGGGCACAGAGTGACAGGAAAAGGGAGCTGAGAATTAAACTGAGAATAGGTGTAGATCAGATGTTAGGAAGAAATTCTTTACTGTGAAGATGGTAAGACACTGGCACAGGTTGGCCAGAGAAGCTGTGGCTGCCCCATCCCTGGAAATGCTCAAGATCAGGTTGGATGGGACTTTGAGCAACCTGGTCTGGTGGAAGATGTCCCTGCCCATGGCAGGAGGGTTGAAACCAGATAGTCTTTGAGATCCCTTCCAATGCAAGCTGTGCTATGATTCCATGGTGATCATCTCCCTCAGGCCAGTTGTGCCTGGCAAAACCTCTGGCAAGATATTTGGCCTAGGCAAGGTGTTTTTTATGACAGTTTAAGACCTCCAAACCTAAGAGAGAAGTTCCTGTGTGCTGCTGTGTGCCTGCAGAGCAGCCCTGGGGATTTTCAGAGAAAGAGGTATTTTTCTGGCATTCCCCACTCGGCTGTCAATGCCAAAGCCCATTAACCTTCTGGGAATGGTGCAAAGCTTATCTATTCCTCCAGGTCCTGAACTGCAAGTTGCTGGAGTCTCCTTGCTTTTTCTGGCGAGAGAAATATGTCATAATGAACTTGCTACACCCCAGGCACTTCTGTGTCTTTCAAGAGGTTGCAGTTGTTCACTCATCACTGGTTGAGCAGTTTCATGGTTTTTTCCTCAAGATTTTTAAATCCTGGTGAAAGTAAATGAGAAAACCTGAGCATGATAAGGTGCAATAATAAAGCCTAAAGCTGCAGCCTTTTCTCATAGGCACACCCCTGGGGGCAGGAGGGGAAAGTATGCTACTTGTGAAGCTAAAGGTTGGGTCAGTTACTGCAGGATAAGAAAGCTTTGAAATACTAGATATTTTCTGCTTATTTAGAGATTCTTTTTTAGTTATACAAATCTGAACAAGAATATGAGTTTGAAAATAACCCAAAGTTTTAAGAGACCTTAGGAAAAAAAGTATGGTAAAATTCAGGGTATTTAAGGCTTGAAGGTGTCACATAGCAGCAGAACTTCTTAGCTGATGCTGGAAGATGAGTTTAGACACAAAACTCAACACTGATTTCCATGGGACTCATAAAACAGGCTTTTCAAAAGAGATAATCCTTTCCCACAAAGGGTTACTCCCTTCCTTACTACCTGTTTTCACAAAACTTGCCAGAAATTTCTCTGATGTTATCAGTTCAGTGAAGATTGTCCAAAAAACATGACAAAAACATGGGCAAGCAGTGACATACAGGAGAGGACTTCATGGAGACTAAGCCAAAGGTGGAAAATAAGGGGATTCAGCTGATAAGAAGAAACTGGAAACAAATTTTACATTATTCCACCAAAGAATTTTCCACAGGCTTAAGTATAGATAATTTCAAAATGTGGGTGTTACTGGTTTTTTCCCTCCTTAAAACTCTCATTTTATAGTTGATCTTTCAATATCCAGTCTAAAAAGAGATATTTTCTGAAGTCAAAGGCAATAATCTAGGAGACAGAGAGAAGCAACCCAGAAGAGAATCCAGCCAGGTTCCAAGACCTGATGTCCATGAAGACTGCCAAAGGGCCAGTGTTTTGTAATATTTCTAATAGAAATAGGCACAATGGCTGCTCAAACATTAACGAAAGCTACTGGGAACACTTCCCTATGAACTGTCTGGGATCACCTCTTTTTTCAGGTACTTCTAGCTTTCTGGTGTGGCACAGGGAGGTAGAACGAGGTGAGAATAATGCTAAGGAGGGACAGACTCTCATTAAAGCTTGCCTTTTCCCTCTTGCATCACCACTTTCTTCTCCATTACTGATTCTTGATCCCACCGTCATCTTCACTCTTGAGAATCTTCTGGCAGATTACATAAAAAACATCCTCCTCCTGGAAGTCTGTGGGCTAGGTGGTCTAATGGTGTTCTCAATCTCACATCTGTGATTTTTGTCTTTATACAATACCTCACTCCCTGTTTCCATCTCCTTCTGCAAATTGAGACTGGCTGAGGGGAAGCTTAAAGGAGAATGAACTGTCACCTGAACTCTCTGCATCACTCAGTCATTCTTATAAAAGGGGATCTCATATGGCATCAGCTCTGCCAGGAAAGCTAAGCCACTCAAAATTTCTCAATATTCAAGATGTGCAGAAAAAATTACAAGGACTATGTCTGTCCGCAAATACTTCTCTTTAAAAAGGAGCATTGCTGCTTGGAGATGCTTGTAGCAGGTAAGCTGACACACACAGTCACACACACAAAGCCTTCAGAAGCTTCAGCACTTCCAAAAAAGCAGCTTCATCTTTCCATAAAAGCTTGGGGGAATTGCTAGATGAATGTTTGTATTGCATAAGGAGAGTTGTAGGATTCTCTAGATTTTTCTGCAGTTGGCATAAAAGTCTATAAACCAGTGCCCCCTCTGGACACAGGCTAAACTAGCAAATCTAAATTCTGTCTTAATTTACACTGTACTTTTTTAGGATTATATTTTTAACACCAGGAGAATTCATCCATCCTGCCGCACTTTTTAATGCAGAGGTTGCTATGCAATCTCTATTCCTCCCACAGCTGAAACTGAGCTGTCTATAGCAACATAATTAACACAGGCCTCTTTAATTCACATCCCTTACCTTCATATAGAGGCTATTCCTTGTTTATGTCCATCATGGGCAGAGTGATGGCTGCAGCACACCTGGCACTGTGCTGCTGACTCACAAATATGGTTCTGCCCTCAGACTCAATGGCAGAACAGCAGTGGATATTCACTTCTGGTGAGTACTGCAAGAATCCGAAGCAGCAGAACACTTAAATACAGGTTTAAGTCACAAAGTTCATTGCTGAATTGGGAGCTGAGCCAAGCACTGCTTCTCTATGAAGTATTTTTCTAATATAAGTAGACTTTTATATTTTCAGCAGCATGATATAACATACTCCCTTCTGTTTGAGTTCTGTTAATACTTCTATACCTTTCTTACCATTTCTCAGACCCCTTCACCTTATTCTATAGCTATATCTAGGGTTATCATGCTTTGCTTACATTTCTCCAAGTTAAACATTGTTTTGCACAAGCTGTCTATGCAAAATATCAATAAGAAAGATATTAGTGATTGCTGCGCTTGGGTCTGAAAAAAAGATGAGCTGTTTTTCTACTCTGTGGAGAATTCTAGTAAACTTCAGGGAAAAAGATGGAGAAATGCATGGGGAGAGAAATCAAATGGGTTGCAGGGTCAGTGGGTATTATCTGAAATATTTAGTAACCCTAGTATCACAAATCTTTGGTTATAATTCTGTCTAAAAGAATAGATGTGATATGATCATTCTCTCTTTTTTTATTTTTTTGGGCAAATACTGATCAAGAAGAGTGATTTTTCCCCTCCAGTTTTTCCCTCTGCTTCTGTCTCTTGAGAACAATTCCTTTTGCTGATTCTCATGGCTGAGATTACAGTCCCATTTACAGGATCCATCTGTCTGTCTTAAAGTGGACCAATGTGCAAGATAAATAATAAGATTATTTATTTTCTATGCTCAATTACAGCAAGAGTCCATGCTTACATAAATGCCATTTACTGATTAGGTCCTTTCTTATAAAAATCTCAAAAGTAAGGTGCTTATTATTTCATTGAACTACTATTTCATTGAAATAGTAGTTTCCCTGCAGATACTTCTTATATATTCTTGGATATTAAAATCTGCATAAAACAATATCCTGAGGTATAGAGCTGCACAGATCCAAAAGACAGAGACCATTAGACAAAATACCCCAAATGAGGTATAAGACATCTGATATTAAAAGCACCACATTTCATTGACTCTCGTACGGTGAATCCCAAAATTTACTGGAGGTAAAAAAGTATCCATGGTCAACTCCTCTGTGTTTTTACCAAAAACCACTAAGGACAAACACAATGGGAGGCAGAAAAAATTTTTTTGTCCTTGATTTTCCCTTGAATGGAGACAATCTGCTGGAATTTGCATTATACACTCGGGGGGCAGTTCCCTCCCTCCTGCCTTAACCACTCACCCCTGCTGGAGAAGTCAATGGGTGTTCGGTGTTCCTTGCTGAGGCAGAATTGATTTGCTTGTGTTTCAGAGGCTCATATCTCAGCTCTTCACAGTGCAAATAAATTGACAACTTTTCCAAACTATGAACAACCTGCTTTCCCCCTGTAATCTCAGATAATAGAATATATGTATGTGAAATATGCATATTACAGAATAGCATAACTCAGTCAGAAGTGACCTACAATGATCATTTCGTCCAGCTGCCTGTTATCAGCATCTTACTTGTTAAAAACAAAATTAAATTCCAAGAGTGTGTGGGGGAAAAGGGTAAAAAAAAAAGAGTGAAGGTTTTATGTCTGTACAGCTAATATTGGGGAATGTAATATTTACAGCAGTCTGGTCCCTGAGCCCCTTTTCTTACTAACCCTGCAGTCACCCAGCCAGGGGTTTGCTGTGGATTTCCTGAGAGCTCTTGGCAAATGTTTCCAAGCAGCAATGCTTGCAAAGGAGTGTGCATTATCTGTGGTATAGATCATATGTATAAAACCACAGCAGTTACTTTTTCATTGTGGATGTATGGTTAAGATGGAGAGGAGGGAAGGAAGAATCTCCTCTAATATATTTAGAGCCACCTTGTGGTCCCTCTTTGGATATCTCCTTCACCCTTCTGGGAGCTGATAGGTTTGATGGCTCTCAGGCACTCAGGAGCTGCTCCCACCACACTGCCCATCCACCCCCTGTGTCCCACCACTGCAGAGGGCCAAGGGAACTTTCCATAGGTTTTGATTATAAACCTTTTAACCTTTTTATGGTCCGAGGCAACCTAGCTATTTGTTTATGCTCCTGCATAACATGGTTTCCCAGACAATAACTTAAAAACACTTCATAGAGCTTAAATAAGAAGTAATGAAAATGACCATGAAGGCAGTCTGCTCTTTCAGCCTTTCCTTCCAGTTTACAAGTGCTGGAAACTGGTGATGTTTTATCCACACCATATGAAACACTTAACTATCTGTGCTATAGGAAAATAGTGGAAAAAAATTCCTACAGCCTGAGATAGTGGTGCACAATGCAGGCAGTAATGAATAGATTTCCAACTTGTGCAATAATCCTGCATTAAAATAATTTTTTTTAAAAAAAAGGTCTCATGATACTATTAAAAATCTCCTATTTACAAATATTCAAAGCATCATATATTGGGACTGCCTTGGCTCAGTAAAACCTTTTAATGGGTTAACTTTGGCATACAATGTCAGAATATTATAAATATTTTTAAAGCTAAAGAAGTGTTTTGTCAACTCAAGATCCAATTTTTTTTCTGAGATTTTATTTCTGATGTTGATGCAGGAGAGGTTACAATGCGAATTCAGGCTGGGCAACATGTATCTGACCTCTCTCTATAATTCAAGTCAATGACAAACTCATTCATCTGCTCCTGTCATACCCCAAGGAGGGCAACCAGCAGATTCATGGAACAATCCAATGTGCTTACAAGGGGTTTGATAATTCCTGCCCTGGAAGTGCCTCTGCAGGGGAGCCACTTCCAGTGCAGGTATCCAAATGGCAAATTCCAGTGCAAGTTGAAATTGCTGCTACCCATGGTCTCTGCAGTTGTTTTCTCATCCCTGACAGCATCAATTGTTTAAATTTCATTGTGCACAAGGGTGTGTTTAGAGCCAATTCAAACGTGGAATGTAGGGATGTCCTTAAGTCAACCTAGAACATCTCACATTTCCATACCTCTTTCAAGTATGGAGGTTTGTTCACACCAGTATAATTTTTAGCTTTGTGCAAGATAATATTTTTTCACCTCAATTAGCATCTCTGCCAAAGACTCCTGAAGTGAATGAGAGCCTTTTCACTGACCTCATTAGATTTTAGGTCCATTCAAATCCTTCAGTTCATGACCTGTAATGATTCCAGTAGGCTCTGGTGGAGCAGCACATTGGGCACCACGCTATACACAGATGGACACGTTCACCTCCCAGTGCATTCCCCAAGCTACCATTTGCTATTTACTTAAAATGTCTCAAATTTCCCACTCCAGTTACAGTGAAGAAAGTGAAGAGCCTGGAATTAAGTGGGCATTGAATTGCTTTGAATTTCCTCCTGTTCAAAGGGAGTTCCCACCAACAGCTTAAGCAAAACATTTATTTGATCACTATGTGAAGAAAAGGAGAGCAAGTGAGGCACATTTTCCTTCTTTGGGATAAAAGGATACTTCGGAAGCACCTCATGAAGTTGTTGAATACATTCTTTTTTCTCTCTGGATGCCTCTATCCAAGCAGCACAGAAAGCATACTTGTATGCCAGGCTGGTGCTGAGCTCCAGTTTTATCAGCCTGGAAGCTGCTCCTACCCCTGCTTATGCCCAGGACCTGCCATGGGTCACCTCTGCTCAGTGCCACCTGTCATGCAGACAGCATAGCATGGACAGAAAAATGGCAATTTTTTGCTCTAGTTGCCTGTTGGAGATAACACATGACCTCTGGAAAAGATCATGGAGAATACTTACAAGAAAAGAAAAGTCTAAATAGGTCCTAAGAGGGTATGACAGGACAATTCATCCCACAGGACACACAGAACACAAAGTAGAGAGGGAAAATCTCCCTCTGAGTTCAGACACAGCCAAGACACCATGTTCCAACAGCAGACTGACAGCTATTGGAGGAGGTTTGGAGGCTTAACTCCAAAATCCAGCCTGTACTACTCATGTGCAGGAATGCAATGGCACCTCCCAGCAGCTGGCACTGGAGGAGAAAGAGGAAGGAGTAGGCAGGGCTTTATATGGAAAGAAAATGTAGAAGGAGCAAGAAAGAGAACAGTTTGGTGGATGCAAGGAGGCTGAGCAAGTTGCAGTGGGCAGAGACTGGGAAAGAGCAGGGAAGAGAAGAGAAGGGTTTGTCCAGACTGGTAGGGAAGATGTGGCCAGTTGGTCTCTGAGCTGGATGGGAGGGAAGGGGAAGCAAGGAGGAGGGGAGAGGCTTTGCCCCCGTGCTGG
Source organism: Entomyzon cyanotis (assembly GCA_024500445.1). Classification (NCBI taxonomy): domain Eukaryota; kingdom Metazoa; phylum Chordata; class Aves; order Passeriformes; family Meliphagidae; genus Entomyzon; species Entomyzon cyanotis. The sequence continues at coordinate 1,893,128 of JAKEPQ010001009.1, read as the reverse complement.
GGAGTGGGAAGGTGCTGGAGTGAGGTGGTTAATAGACCTCACTCGGCTGCCTCACCAGGAATGGCAGTGACACCTGACTGGGAACTTGGGGAAAGAGTTGGCGGCTTATTAAAGCAGCTGGACCCCGGCTGAACCCCACGACTACACGCTAGGATTGCTGTGTGCCCCTTGATAACTCACAGCTGCTGATAAAGTCCACTGGTAATGGCTTTTTGCTAATGAGAAAAGTGCTGCTGATTATGACAAATAGCCTTGGACCAACAGGCTAAGCTGCTACATAGGCTCCCAATTGTCAGTCTGGGTGATTTTTGCATTTCATTATTTCTTTCCTGACGTCCTGGCTCCTTCTATCTTTAACGTACTCCCAGAGCCGTGTGTCACAATTTTAATAACACTTCTTTATCTCAATTTTTCCCCCCTCTCTCCATGGGAGCTGGAAACAAAAGGCTGTTACAGAAATAATGTTTAACCTCGCGCCTGTGCTGCAGCGAAAGAAACCCCACAGCTATTGTTCAAGAATTAAAAAGGCGTAAATAGGGCATACAGAGCCCACTCAACCCTTAAAGACAGACTTTTAAAAATACCTATTATTACTATTATTTAGAGCTCTTTCATGCACAGCTTTGAGGCCTGCCATGCTCCCTTTCCCTTATCCTGTGACAAAGGTATAGCACATATCTAAGCACAGAGGATGAAACCTTGGTGGACAGTGACACTGTCTCCCTGTTTTGAATGCCTTCTAACAATAGCAATATTATTTTAAAGGGAAGAATATAGTGGGGAGAAGACATTAAGGATTCGGAATAAGCTTGCTATCTTCTTTGGAATTGGTTACAAGTCACCTTGTCTTTAAAAAACAAAAGCTGAAGAGTATGGGGTGGGTAAAGCAGAACAAAGGCTAATGCATGTCGTAAGACAAGGTGTGAAAATGAGGTTTTTCTGCCCTTAAGGTTACAAACCAGCAGCAGAAAACTGAAGTTACCTGAGTTCTCTCCTACTCCAGGATTTGCCAAAGAAGATATCTGCTTTTGAGGATACACTGCTAAGTTCTTGACTTGTAGAAAGGGTTGGTCCCACCATCAGATGCTTGCCCACCTTGTCCATGACCTGGCATCCTGCAAGAGGCAAAAGGGGCAAACCACAGCCCACAGAAGCTCCCTGCAGTGGTTGTGGGGAAGGCAACGACATGATGGAGGTTGCGGTGGAGGCACCCCTTGGGTAATTGCGTTTTCAGCCTGCTTGCAAATGTAAAACCAAAGAGATAGAAAAACACTTACAAGGGCAGACTCAAAGATCAGTGGCAGACAAAGTGAGGGCACAGGCTCTCCCCATCCCTGCTATCTAGTCAGGCAGTGAGGGATTTTGAAAGACTGAATCATTGAGGAAACTGCAAAAGACTTGGGAGCTGAATCAGAGTTCAGAGCATGGGATTTAACTGTATGACTTTATGCCTATCACTGGCATTTCTCTTTGTCCGTGATTTTATAAATTGCAGCACTAGAATAACATTTGCTTTACAAGTGTTACAGCTACATTACATCAGAGACACTAAAATCATCTCAATTGGAAAAGAAAATTGAGCTTAAGACTCTTAGTTCCTCTATGATATATAACATATAACTTAAGGATTCTTGCTTTAGTTTTTAAGCATCTTGAAAAATTTTGGGCTTCATAAGATTTGTCATCCCAAACTGTAAGTGAGGAGGGATTAAATCTTCAGTTAGGTACAACCTTCACTAATACCTCTTTACATTTTTCTTGGAAAAGTTATTAATCATGAAAATAGTTAAAAATACACATGAAAATTATAGGACTTGTTCAGAGTTTGTTTACTTGAAATTTCCTTTGTCAACACACTGTCTCTATAGTTGTCTATAAAATCTAACTTGAAGAAAAAATAGACAAAACATATGAAATTTTTGTACCTCAGACTATCATTAAAGTATTTGGCAATCTTGTTTATTTGAAAATTAAATGCTTTCTACCTGTATGACAGAGCTCACTCTCATACTGTAGAGCTTGATTATTTAAAATGGTTACTATAAAGAAGTTTGAAAACTAATTTTTTTTGCATTACCACAATTTCTGCTGCTCCCCGAGAAGAATCTTTGCGGTATTAATTTTATTCATGGGAGGAAAGTTTACCTGATAAAAATAACACACTCAGTTCACATAAGTCAACTGTAAGCTCTGGTGCAAGATCAGAGCCAGAAAATTAATGCACAATCAATTACAAAATGACTCTCAGAGCAACAGCCAGATACTAATCTCTCCCTTAGAGAAGGAAACCTTCCCAAAATCCCCCTGTACCTTCAAAGACCCCCTTTGGTTTGCTCCAGCTGATAACCTGCTGAAAGTCATCTCCCCTCCTAGGCTCTCCAAAGCAAAGCCTGAGGAATAATTCTCAGCTGGGCCATTTCTGGGCTGCCATTTGTGGTATTTATGCACTTCTCTGGTTTTGAGTTTTACTGGGGAATAGTCCAGTAGCACAGAATTTTCATTTCTAAAAATAAAAGTGGTAGCCAGGCTCTGACACCAAAATGCAATCTTCTCCTCCACACAGTGCCTTTGGTTGCAAATCACTTACTTGAAGAGAGGTCCCATTGCACTGAATCTAAAGGGCCTGTATTAAAAAAATCCCTGCTGTTCTCCTCCAACCAACTTCCAACCCATTCTCCCTCTAAAATGTCTCCTTCCTACATCCCTTACATTTTCACACCTGGAAAATGCTTAGAAGAGCACAGATGCCATGGTAAGGAAAGTAAATAAAGCCACGAGAGAGTTCACAAAAACTTTCTGATGGCTAAAGAGTTTTTAACATTTCAGCCAACATCTGGGTTGTGAGCCAAATCTTGTTACTGTTAACCTGGAAGGTTTCAATTGTATAAGAAAATTAGTAAAATCCCACCAGCAGCTAGAAATTTTATTCCATGCTAACCTGAATACATCTAATCTGAACTGCAAGAACAGATAAATGTTCCTAATACTCATAAATTAAACAGATAGGAACAAAAAATGGTGATTTTCTGATTTTTTCTGTTTTTTAACAGTATTTCCCAAAAATTTTTTTTACACTCCATTTACTGTGGAGATTTTCTTGGCTTGATAGACGTTTGTGTTTCGTGAGGTATTTATTCTTTCCTGTACAGAGAAAGCATTTCCCAAAATTTCGGTTTGGCTGCTGTAAATATAAGGACATTGTTTTAAGGAAATATTTATATGTTTAGGTCTATTGACCGTTTATGCCATTATTTAGAGGGGTCACAGAAAAGGGCAGTGGTTATTAAAATGGAGAGAGCAAGTAAAAGCAGGAGAGAGACAGAGGGAGCGAGAGGTAAGAAACTCATAATGGGATTTTTCATGTGGAACGATCATTTTATCTAATACGTCTGAAAATGTAATCCATTACTACTAATTACCATGCTGGCATTGAAATACAGGATCACACTTACTCCAGATCCAGATAGAGGCCCAAATCTCTCCATTCATTGTTCTTTCCATCCCACCTCGCCTCCCTCCCTTTCTGCTTCTCCAAGAAGAAATTCAGCCCTTCGGACATTAGTGAAGAAGGGCCTGAGGTCTCCCTATCATCCTAAAGCAGAAGCTAAACAATATTAGCCAATCATTTTTGATAGATGAAGCATGGAAATTAGTTCCAGAGTTTAACTGATAACTGAAACCACACAGTTACATTCCATTATGGCAGCCTTAATTGATGAGCTCATTAAGCCCATTATTAGAGAAATTGATTTCAAATAGGCACTTAAAACTGGCTGGCAAAAGAAAAAGGTGAAGAGATACCGTACAATGTGAAGAAAGTAACTAAAATACATAATGAAGCAAGTAATTTTATAGGTTTGTTTAATGAAAGCCTCAAGAGCATATTAGTTGCTGTGTGGATTTTAAACACTCATTTTATGTACTAATAAAGCTCCCGTCCATAATGGGAGTTCTGAATGCCTCCAATCTTTAATGCAGCTCTGCTACTAATTAATTAATTAACCCCAGATGAAGCAATCAATTAGTCATGCAGAATCGACACTTTAAAGGTCTGCCAGGTAGCACTGGGTACCAGTGCAGAACAGTGGAAGCAAAGTTTCTTTTTAATTATTTTTATATTGCTTTCAGCATAACAGGAGAAAAACAAACAGGGCTGAAATTTAAAAGCTGCATTAGCTGCATAGTAAAAATGAGTGATTAACACTCTGACCTTACATTATTTCAGAGGATAAAGCGGTGGAACAACACTGGGAATTTTAGAGATGGGTTCAGATTGAAGATGCACAACCCAGACAGTTAATTTTTAATACATTCATCTCAAGCAGCCTCCGCTGCTCAGATTAAATGCAGACGGCTGCAAGTTTCTGGGCAGTGCATGGAAGTCCATTTTCACACCTGGGGTCTGAGAAAGTAAACACATGAAGAAAAGATAGTAATAATAAATCCTCCAGAAGCAAACCTTCATTTTATAGTACTTATTTGAGAAAAGAGCAGCAGAAAAACAAACCCCTTGGTATTAACCCCTCTTGAGTCTCTTTATTTCCTCCATTTACCTTCTCTTGAATGCTAAAATGTAGAGCCTTTATCCAAAGGGCACTATATAAATGGTCTTTCATTAAACAAAGCTCATCAGCCATGACCGATTAACCTCAGTTGTAAAGTGAGATTGCTGTCTACGTGAGCTTAAGTGTGGATGAGCTGCTTTGCTGGAAGACTGAGCTCGTGATCTTTCCACTGGGGTGAGCTTGGAGGAAAAGCACAGGAGATTTCACTGAGGAGAGGGTTAAAAAATTGAGCAAATTGGATTGTATTTCTTCTTTCAAGGATCTATTCCTGCTGTTATTATGATGATTGTTATTAGCAATAGTATTAATCTTCCTTTTATACCATGGAGCTTGGTCAGCTTGCTGGTACTGTGCTGTGGACTCCTGGTAGGTCTCTGGGTGATGTTTGGGACACCAGAAAAATAGACTGAAGTTCATTCTTCTGGAACCATTTGGAATGCCATGTTGTGATTCAAAATTTCTGCTACAAAGAGGAAGATCCTCTGATGAAATCAAGGCAGAAGGAGAAGGAAGCAGAAGGAAAATCAATCATAGGGTGGTTGACATTGCTCTTACGAATTGCTAATCAAAGCAAGTTTGATTCCAGACTGCATCAGACACCACGTTATTAAGCTGAAGTAAGAAAATACTGTATGGATGGACCCAGTACAAGATAACGTTTTAAAGAAAGGAATATCCTTCTTAAAACGTGATCCAGGAAGGATAAGTTCATACTGAACTGAGGCAGAGAAAAGTTATGAAGGTGTCTTGAGAAATGGAGGCCTTCCTTTTTAAGAGAGCTTTGCTTAGCCTAGCAAAATGAAGGCAGATATGTGATATAGTTCTCCCTATAAATATATCTAAGGAGCATCTTCTCCAGCAGGTAGAAAATCTATTTAGGGAAAAGGGTAAAGTTGGCACAACAGCAAATGCATATGAATAAATAATATTCAAATTATAAAATTCAAACTGGCTATAAATTTAGACTGAAAATTAGAAGAAATTTACCATCAGAGGTCTGAGATTTGGCAATTGCCCTCAAGTGGGAAAAGTGAGAGAAAGGAACCTAAATGATTTCAGAGGCACAGTTATTTATGACACGTTATGATAAAGACTGTATGATCTGGTTTACTTCAATATGCCTCAGAGAGGATCCCCTTCCCTTGCCTTTGGAGGCAAAGCTTGCTGCACATGGCATCTGGGTGGGGTTTGCCATGTGCCTGAGAGGAAATGAAAACCATAAACCAAAGGGATCTGCTCTGTTTGGCCTGGAAATAAGGGAGGGCAGCTAAAATTTCAAGCCATTTACATTTGAAAGAAAAATTCCAGGTAGCACAAGATAATACCTTGGGTTCCTCCTTCTTCTGTATTTACTTTTTAGATTAGGGTAATACTGTCTTATGTGCCATTAGTGCTTTTGTGTCCCCATTTCTCTTTCTGTGGGTTCAAACCAGCTGATTCCCCAGAGTCCCAGCTGCCTTCAGGCCAGGCAAAAAATGAACATAAAGTAGCAGGTTAGGGAGGGGATAATGAAGGGAAAATGAATATTACAGCCATAAGGACACAGGTAGAATAAAAGTGGTCTGTGATGGTTCACTTTTCCCTGAAATACGGTAGGGACTCTGGCATCCCAAGCAAAAACTTCTTGGAGCAGAGAGAGAACTGATCAGCTGAAGGACAATAAGGCTGAACGTCAGAAATTACTTCAGAAATTAGCATGTGCCAATGTCCCAGGAGTCAGTGAATCTAAATAACTATTAGTGCAAGTCTCGATGTCACTAAGGGAGAGACAGAAGGGAAAGCGAAGCCTGTAAATAAAACTTAAAAATAGAGACTAGTGAATATAAAAGCACATATTACAAACAAAAAGGAGGCATAATGCCAAACATAGGACAAACATCACCAAATCTAGTCAGGGACTGATTAGTGCCTGATTCATTCAAATCCTTCATCTGTGAGAAACCACTGGGGATATGAATCCAAGCAGATTAGAATCAGTTGAAATATGAGCTTGAATACAACAGCACAAAACCTATAAACATCACTCTGGTAAACATGCTTTATATACCAGGGCTGATTGCAAGCTGCCTGCTCATATGGTGCAGAGAATGAAGTCTTAGACAATTGTGTTTCTGATTTCACGCAAGTTTTAGGCTTGTGTAATTCCAATTGCTGATTCAGAGTACACAAGTAGAATAATTGCTGTTTGAAAAAGAATAGAAAATTACATCTCCTCTGTTAAAATGTTCTTGTTCATCTTTTGCCTTGCGTTTGATACCAGATATTTGACAGCAGCTTTGGAAGATTTCCTTAACCAGCTGAATTCAAATGGATCCAGTTTCAATTTTCTGCTTCAGATACGACAGGACTGCATCTGGTGGTGACCCATGAGCAGAGTTCTCCATCCTGAGCTGTTTGCCCATGCTCTTTGTGGTGAACTTCTTCAGCACATGAAGGAGCTCACTTCAACACACGTCATAGCTAATCACCATTTATTTCCAGAATTTAGTTCAAAATTAGAGGAAAAAAAACAAACCTCATTTCTGAGTCAGGTAAGCCTTATTCTGTCCCAGAAGAAACTCTGTACATCCAAGAGGCACACACATACCAAATACAATATCTACACGTCTTCTAACTCCCTCTGGGAATGTTGACTCCACCGCTTCCTTGGGCAGCCATTTCCAGTGCTTTTCATTTCACGTTTCTTCAGTGAAGATTTTTTTCCCTAACATCCAATCTAAACCTCCCCTGGCACAACTTGAGGCCATTCCCCTCATCCTATCACCTGTTACTTGGAAGAAGAAATCGACCCCCACTGGCTCCACTTGTCAGGGAGTTGTAGAGAGCAAGAAGGTCCCCCTGAGCCTGTTTTTCTCCAGACTGATCCCCCCTGCAGCTCTCTCAGCTGCTCCTCATCACACCTGTGCTCCAGACCCTTCCCCAGCTCTGGGCCCTTCTCTGGACACACTCCAACACCTCAATGTCCTTCTTGTACTGATAGACCCAACACTGAACAAAGGTTTTGAGGACTGGCCTCACCAGAGCCAGGTTCAGGGGGACAATCACTGCCCTGATCCTTCTTCTGGCCCTTCTGGTAAATAGCATCACATTTGCTGACCTTCAGTCACCTGGAACCTCCCCAGTGAGCCAGAGGCGCTGGTAAATGATGGAGAGAGGCTCTGTGAGCATTTTCACAGCTCCCTCAGTACCCTTGGGTGGTACCATACAGCTCCACAGACTTGTGAACTCATTGCTTTCCCTTGGGATTATGGGGATTATTTCTCATTCAGAGCCCTTTCCTCCTGAAGCTGTTGAGAGCAATTTCTCACCATGAGGAGCAATAATCAGTCCTGTCTATGCCTTGTGAAAAATAATAAAAACACTCTTGGTCTGAATTTCTCTTGCCCCTTATCTGTGTGTGTCCCCAAGCTTATGGCTGCACATGATAGAAAGGCAAAGCAGGGAGTTCATAAGCTTAATAACCACTTGACTTTCACAAATACTTTCTGCTACAAGATGCTGAACAATTTAAAAATGTTCCAGTATTTATATTGCATCCCAGATTAAATAACTGTTGTCATTTTCTGCCTTCATTGTTCTCATAGTCAATTCAATTGAAAATAGGCCCATTAAAAGTATTCATTTGTAAAATATTGCACTATAGCTATTTTTTTTTATTTAGCAGTTCTGAAAACACCTACCAAGTGATTGCCATTTAAAACCCACTTAAAGGCCAATTTACACAACATTTGTGCTTGTGTAAATAAGGTTTGCTGTTATGCTAATGTGCAATTGCACCACTTGTGCTGTTTTGAAGGATAATTCACAATTTTAAATTGTGCTCTATGACAGAAGAATTCAAGGATGTTTTAATCACAGCTTTCATTTGCATTAATCAGATGTAAAAGCACATACTGTTTTGTCTGCTGCTGAGAAGCAGGCAGTGCAGAGACAAATGACTGAAAGGAGATTTACAGTTTTTCTACCTCAGATTTCCAATTAAACCTTGGGTATTTAGTTAATACTCTCAACTGGAAGTCTCATGATAGAGACAATACACAGGAAGATCTATAACACTGTTTAAAAAAACCCCAACAACAACAACAAAAACGCAGAAGCCAAACTAAAAAACAACCTCCACAAATTTGCTAACAATAGTGTTTTCATTTCAAATAACAGTAATTTTTCCTCTGGGTATTGCTGCAGATTATGCATTTTCCTTCATGATTTTTTAATGAAGGACTAATTTTCCTATTGTCCAAGTGCATTATAGACTGTAAGTATGATTATTTAATTCAGCACAAAATCCAGCATGTCAAGATTAATTCATATTTACTAAATGTTTATAAATTAGGCATCTAAATCTTCATGGATGAATGCCAACTTGTACTAAGACTTATTTCTTTACTTCCCAGACATTTCCATAAGTGCTTATAGCCATACTGCAGAATTAAAAAGAACTGATAGCAACAATATATTTACAAATCATCTGCTGTGACTGTATAAACTCCATAAAGCAGGATTTTTTTTAAGTTACAGGTTTATACAGTGGCTGGCAAAATAGGAATGTAGTGCAGAAGTAGCTATTGGCTACTGCAATACAAATAAATACTGATAATGTGTATACATTAGTGTACAATCATATAAAGGCTGGAATAAATATAGTAGTAACATTCCTCTGCTCCCACTCATTTGAGAGCAAATCTGCATAATGCTTTCCCTTCAGAAACACTTCCACAGTTTGTTTAACCCAACCTCTGGGTTGGACTGAGTTTTAAAATGCCCTTTAAGGGCTTCTGGTCAGCTGGTCACCATCAGAGATCAGAGACTCCTATGAGCCAAACAAGCTTTTATTTACATTCATATTTCATTCTCTGGCACAACACCACATAATCCCTGGGTATTTATAATCCCTGTGTATTTAACCATTTAAATATAATGCAGGTGTAAGACTTTAAATGCATTTGATGGGCTTTTTAACCTAGCAATTCTTCCTCCAAAAATCCTTCAATAATCCCTCTCTGGCAGTTGTTGATATCATCCAAGCAGCTCTCCTCAGATTGTCCCCATTCCCCCGACAATGGCATTCACACCAGGGAACATCCCTGCCATCTTTAGGGCACGAAAATTGTTGATCTGTGTGCCTTTAAAGCAGTCGTTGCACCATTTGTGCTGTGGTGATTAAACCCTGAAGGACACTCTACTATCAAATATCCATCTCCTTGCCAACATCTTGTCCCCACCACCATCACAACATCTAGAATAGAAGAATCAGAGAATCATTTGGGTTGGAAAAGACTTCTGAGATCATTGAGTCCAACCATTAACACAGTACTGCCAGGCTCACCACTAAACCAAGTCCCCAAGTGCCACATCTGCATGTTTTTTGAACACTTCCAGGGACAGCAATTCCACCACGTCCCCTGTTTCACCACTTGACCACCCTTTCCATGAAGAAATTTTTCCTAATATATAATTTAAACCTTCTCTGGTGCAACTTGAAGCCATTTCCTTTTGTTCTATCTTTTGTTATCTGGGAGAAGAGAGCAACCTCCCCTCGCTCCAGCCTCCCTTCAGGCAGAAGCAGCATGGCCTGCAAAAACAACATTTTTACCATCTAACACAGTGCAGGGTCCATACACACTGCACTAGGTGCTTTTGGAGAGTCATTTGATGAGTGGGAAGCAACTGGGGAGCCACACACCAGAACTCATCCACAGTGTAGCTCTGTGATTTTCTGGGGCTGCACTATCATATGCCTCGTGCACACAATGCTGCAACTCATCCCAACAGAAGGTTTAGGCAAGCTGACTTTTATTGCTGACAAATTGAGGCTCAAGAACATGTTGCAGTGCAATGGATGGCATGGAGCTGGTCATCTGTCAGACAGGATCTCAGCTCAGACTTTATTAATATTCATGGTTGGAAGGCTTCCTTGGATGTATGTGCCTCTTCAAAACATTCATTCCAGCTCAGTATCAACTTGAAATAGTGAATTTTAGCAGTCTGCCTGTAAAATAAATTCCCACCACAAACCTTCCTTGCAACAATGAAGTGTATGTTCTTTAACATAGCTTGTTGCTGATAATAAATTTAATTGCCCATCTCTTTTGAAAAACCAGGCAGAATGTAGGCATAAATTGTCGCTGTTCTGAAGGAGCAGGTAGGTCTCAGTGCTGCTGGAAGCTGTCCTCAGCACCGAGGAATATCTCCCAGTTTTCCCTGTGATGCCATTTCCATGTTTTCCCAGCTCTTTTCTCCTCTAGCTGAGGCACTCTGGGTAGAGCTGTCCCCCCATGGCACAGGACAGCACGGCCAGTGCAGGGTGTGCACTGAGGATGTGGAAGATCTGTTCAACCCCTTGGAGATGGAACAACCAAGTCCTCAGCCCATTCCCCCTGTTTGGGTGGCATTCTGACATCCTAAACTTTGCTGTCCCTGGGAAAGGACAGGACCTCCTGAGAATGATAAAATGCTCAGCCAGCTTCCCGAAGTGTCTCAGACACCGTAGGGTTGAAACACTTTAAAAACCACCCTTGACAATATATTAAACTATTTCTGTCAATGCCTCCACAGCTCATCTGATAGATACTAATGGCTTCCAGCAACACTCCTATTTAGCATGATTATTGTTTTCATTTTTTAAATGCACTCCATGCTCAGTTAGTGCTAGACACACCTTCATTACTCCTATCTGTTTGGAGGATCGCAGCCTCCAGACTGACATATGAGACATCTCAGGATGGCTGAAAAGCAGTTCATTATGTGAATACATCACATATCCTGGTAACATCAATTGCAGTAACAATTCTTAATGCAGCTAATAAGGTGTTAAAAGTCCCTACAGTTTTTTTGGTTATCTGACTTGTTTAAGATACCAAGCTGGGTTTTCATCACTTCTCAATTGGAAGGTTTAGCAGATTTAGGTTTTGTTAAAAGCATATATATTCTGTAGGTATGCCTTTTTTTCAGAGATTCCTCCACCCTTATAAAGCAAAGTGAGAAGTGCTGGGGAATTACTGAGTACAAAATGATGTGCCAGTTGCTGCAAATACAGATTGCCAGGCACTTTCCTGGTCACTGACAGCTGCGGATGTTTATGTTACAATCCTGCAAACGAAAAAAATCTGGACTACTTTCTTCTTTATGCCAGAGCCTGTTTAAAAGAGGAGCTGTTTGTCACATGAGGTGTAGGCAACAGAATAAATCTAGCGCTAAAGAATAACCATTGCAACATCCTAAAGTACTCTTACCCAGTAACACCCCTTCTGGATAGCAAGACTCTTGCATTGTCCATAATTTTCTATAGATCTCAGCACACAGAATTTAGGTCAGAAGTGCCATACTCTGGAGAGGAAAGAATTCTAGTTAAATTCTATCAGATGTTAATCTAAAATAACACCCCTCCACTCCATGCACAGCAGATTTTCCACACATAAAGATTAAAGAAAAGGACTACTTACAACTGCACTTGGTCCATAAGAGCTCAGTAGTCTGCTGGGTCTTGTTCTGACCCAGTCTGTGACTTTGCACAAACACACCTTTTGATGACTGAAATCAGAAAGCAAAGTTCCATGTGCATACATTATCAAAGTTTAACTCATGAAGTTACACCCCAATAGATTGGTCCAGTGCTAATAATCTGTTTCCCTCTCCCTTCCACCTCAGATTTATGTTTCTCACAAACTTTTTTTGTAAGATGAGAAAAAAAACTTTCTACTCGCAATCTATTTTGTCTCTACTTCATTTTCCCTGAGAGCAATCACCAGGGAGGTATCAATGACCGAAAATGGCCTGAAGAGCCATATATTGAAGGAGCTGCTGATGGCAGTACTGAGGATGGCACTGGGTAATCTGGGGGCAGCTTTCCATATATGTCTGATTGTATCTGTTCCGACAGCAAATAGGAGACTTCCAGTTTCCAGACTGTCAGTACAGCACATTATGCAAACATTAAATTCCCTTAAAAAATAAAAATCTCAGTGGCTGAGTTATAAACTCCTCCATGATAATCGTAATGGAAACATTTCTATGTCCCTACAGCTATAATGGGATTCCCGCAGTAATCCTACACTGTTTATGGTGCTGATATTTTAAATAATGCATTCCATATCTTTTACTTTTCCCCTTTTTTCATGGTGCTGTACACACTTGGCATCCTTTCAATGACAAACACTGAGCAAAGTGCACCAATAAATTATTTCCTCTTTGAATCCTTTCACTAAAAGAAAAAAATCTATGTGCACACACAGCAGCTTGAGTCCAGCTAGTTAATCAGTTGCATTATTATTACCACCCACCTCCTCCTGTTAAAAAGCCAGATTTTTCTACCATTTGTGCTGCTTTTAATCCATAGGAAGTCAATTTTCCACTCATATATTAGTTTATTTTATATTTTCAAATTGATTCTACTATACATTGATTTCCTGTTGTGTATTGTATCCTGAGCTAGGATTATACATTTAGTAGAAGTGGATATTCCTGCCATATAAAGGTTGCTGCAGCTCTATAGGACCCTTATCTTGAAAAGGGAGAGTCCAATTTTATTGAAACGGCTAAAATCCCACTTAATTGAATTTTTTTT
>JAKEPQ010001009.1:1750000-1875000 GCA_024500445.1 Entomyzon cyanotis | reverse complement strand
ATCGAAATCCACAGTCACCAAAATACTCATTTTGTACAGCCCAGTGCTGATTTGGTAACCAGACTGACATCAAGGCAGTGTTAATGTGCCTTACCCACACACACTCAAATATTTCACTTTAAGCTCCCAGGGTCTGAAATTGAGCCCCAGAATTAGTTTGGCTGCCCAGTGCCCCATGGCTGAGGCTGTGTGTTAGCTGTCAGCAGCACAGCTAACCTGACATTTCCAGCTCTGGCTTCCTTCAGCAGTACCTGGAATCACTCTGAGTTAAACTAAAATTTAGGTGATACAAGCATTAACAGCTTTCCCCCATCACCTGTGAATCTAGCAGCTTATAACACTGGTAATTACCCATATCCTCCAAGAGAGAAAGCTGCACATGCAAATGTGTGCACAAGTGTGCAAATGCCTGAGTGCTGGAAGTGTAATGAATCTGGCTGGTTTAGCCCTGCTATCTCTGTGTATCACACACAGAGCACATTTTACTTCTTTGTTTTTGATCCTCAGTCTGTGGATTTCTTCAAAGGTACAATTTAACTTGGGGATTTCACATTACAGCAGCTGTTTTCCCTTGTACAGTCCTGTCCTGTGCAAAGAATACGTGGTGTTAATTACCGGGAATTGCAGCTCTTGAATTCGTGGGATAATTGATAATACCTGCATGCAGAAAATCCCCATCATGATGTTTTAAAGATTCAGTTAATTAGCCCTGTGTCTGGAAGATCAGGCATTAACCATTGCCTTAGGACTCATCCTTCAGGCTCTTTCAGGAGCCTCTGATATTTGGCTTTTAGGGGTGATTAGTACAGAGAAAGCCAAGGGAGGAAGGCTGTGTGTGAGATGTTGTCAAGGGAATAAGGATCCCTTTGTCCTGTCAGGAACTATCCTAACAAAACATTCAAATAAGATTTAATCACTGCAGTGGTCTGCCCACACTGCTCTTAGGGTTAGATACCCCATAAATCATGCATAGCTTGGAGTTCAGGGTGCCTTGAAGTTGTTCACAGCTGATTCTCTGCTGCACAGAGCAGATCAAGATCACTTATTGCTTTCCATGAGCTTTTTGGTGCAGCCACTCTGACTCCTGTCTTTCTTTCTTGAAAACCTAGCAAACCACAGAAAACAGGTCAAGAGTGCTTGCCTTATAAGCTCTGGTTTGGCTGAAGAATGCTAGCAGCTCAAAGCAGAATAATTTTGTTACTGATCTTATAGCTCATGTTTGATTACATAGTGGTAGGAGGGAAAGAAATTATCATCACTTTTTTATGTTGCAAGGAATCAAAATCAATTTTCTTTCACATTTTTCCTTTGCAATAGATATTCCGCCTAAAGATGGGTTTAATCAATTTTTTTAAAACAAGCAAGACTACTTTGAGTATAGTGATACCCAGTGATTAATTTTGAGCTTTAAATGATACAGTTATCAGTCATGAAATTCCCATCATCACACTCATATTCTTCAGCCATGGCCTCAAGTCTAAGGAAATGACAGAGTACTTCAGAGTTTTGTTTCTTCTGTGAAAGTCACAGAGGCTGTTTGGGGTGAAACATGTGATGTAAACAACAGAACAGGGAACTGTATTGAAATTAATAAATTCATTTCCAGATTCACAATCAGACGACCACAACAAAACACAGTGAGCAGAGCATTAACTGCTCATGGCTGCTCTTGATCCTTTTACACCAAAATGCTCAATACTGAATTCGTGAGACACCTGACCTGCCAGCCATGGAAAACTGGCCATGACCCAGAACTCACAATAGTCACAATGCCTTCAACTGTAAATCGTGAAGTTTTTGTAAAAACTGCAAGTAGTTTCACAGGGACCACGAAATTCAGCCTGATCCCACTCTTGCCTTGAAGAATGATTTTCTTCGCAGTTCCTGCAGACAGTTCCTTTTCCTTTTCAGATATTTATTAGTCAATAAAAATGCCCAAAACAAGTGAGCAAAGTAAATAATCACTGGTAAAATGCAACTCTTTGAAGTATACAACTCTGTTACAAAATGTTCCATATCCAAATATCTGAAAAGTAAAAACAAATTAAAAAAAAATTTTTAATTGTGTTTTCTGAAAGATACAGGTCAATGTAGAAACAGTACTATTTAATAGAGAAGGAAAAGTCATGGGGTGATTTTATCCACACCAGGCATGTAGCATTACACCCTAGCAAGACCATTGCTTAGATTGTTTTCTTAATGATGAATAATTTTGTGGCATATTTTTCTGCATGTTATAGAAATAAAACTATTTTCCAGCTCTCCCAGACTAGCATTTCCAGTCACAGGATTTCAGCATTGACTGTTCCACCACATCTTTTTATGCAGAACTACTGCAGCTAAAAGGATTTCTTCCAGTAATCCCAATTGGCAAAGTTTGATTTGCAATTGCAAATGTAGCAATTACATATGCAAAGTGGCTAAACATCCAAAAAACAATAGATAAACCAGAGACAAGGATTTCAAATCATATGCATGCAGTCAGAAAAACTAAAATATAGACAAAGTGTATAACTTCTCCTTCCCCCAGGAACACTAATAAAACTAGAGCAGGGTAGTCTAACTGAAGACCTCTCCTACATACCACATAGACAAAGCCAAGCCCAAATGTAATTGAAATAACTTTGGAACCAGCAACATTCATTTTCCTGTTTGGCTGAACTGCTCATGGGCTTTCCTTCATTTACTGCATCCCAAAACTTGTTTGGCACCACTGATTTCAATGGCATAACTCTTGATGTATGATGATCAAATATGTAAAATTCAATAATCAGCCTTAGTGGATTTGTTAAAATACTCGTGGTGTCTGCTCACACTATAACAACTGCAAAGACACAGGGTGGGATAATTTCATCTGCACAAATTTAATACATCCAAATCAAGCCCAGACTTCCTTTCAAAATATTTTTAACTTGTCTAACTATGCTGACTTTGTCAGAGCTGTTCCTTATGAGATAACATGAACAGAGAAATGGGCATTATACATAAGCTGCCAATCCACAAGGCAATATTTAGTCTACATTCTTTTTACAAGAATTTATAATTTACTGAGTCACTTGGAGGGCTGAGGCATTGCTTGCTGGAACCAGTGCAGCTCCACTGGCTTGAGACAGAAACTCAGCCTGAGTGCCAAGGATAGGCACTTCTACAAATATGAAACGAAAGTTTTTTTACTAGGAGCAGAAATTAATAAATACCCACTTCTTCTCTTCCCTCCCTCTCCCAAAATCAGTTTTTAAAATGAGCTTCCTTTTCTATCCAGTAACAAAACCCTGGAATTGTGTATTGTACACTCCTGCTCGTGTTATGAATGGCATGTCACATATGGCGAGGCTACACCTGCAAGGGAAGGAATGAAGGTTGATACAATCTTCCCCAGGTTCTGCAGTGTCAGGACACTTATCAATTTGTAAAATGCAAGGGCAAGATTTAAAGCTTATTAAAAAAAAAAGGAACAGAAAAAGGAGCAGAATACTGAATGAAAAGATATTTCTGCAGACTTGTCTGAAGGTTTATGAGGATGCCAAGAAGAGCATGACACTGTTATGGGAACACACATGGCTATTGGCATGCACAAATCTCACCTTATACTGTGGGCACCAGTGAATTACCTTCCCCACTCTGCAAAAAGCTTTGCTGTTGTGATTTTTATGAAGGTTCAGCCCAACACCTTATAACTCCCTATGAAGCACTGAGAATATAAAGCTGTGCTCACTGATGGAGAAACTGGAGTCCCAAGACACAAAGACCAAGGAAATTATTTTTGATATCTTTTTTCACCTGGTCCCATGTCTCACTTGAGGAACAAAACAGCTTAGAGACATGCTACTACCATTTGGCTTTTTCTTTTACCTTGAGAACAGCAGTTTAAACTTGGGAATGGGAGCCATAACATTTTCTGGGAAATGACCTGGAAGTTCAAACAAAAAGCCAAATTTTGTCATGATCTGATCCTGACTATTGGCTGTTGAGTCTACAGCATTCCCTTTCCTTTTGGGACCCACATGCTGGGTCTAAAATTTCCTGCAATCACATACTTGCAAACCAGTCAAAGCTGATATATTGCAGGGAGACCAATAGACAGAGAGCACCTCCTCCCAGGAACCTCCCCAGACTGAGTTCTTCCAGTTAGCTCTAATGGAAGCATTTTCTATTATAGCTGGAAGATGCAGACAAAGCATTGTCTACCATTAAGAATGAAATTCCCAGCAGAAACTCTCATTTTCTCCTCCAGGCTTTTGTCAGCCAAGCGGATAAATAAATTGTGAAATCAATAAATTGTGAAAATAAAAAGGAAAAACTCTGGGTAGGGTTCTGACTCTGGAAAGGAAGGAGCACCAGAAAATCCCATGAGCTCCACCAAGCTCTCCACATCAGGGCTGTACTCCAGACACTGCCATGCTGGCCAAGGCTGTTAAAATCACAAGCCTGTTAAAATCAACCCCAACACACCCCTGAGGAGATCCCAACCTCACCTGAGCTGCCCACAGACTGTTCCCACTTGCTGCTGCCTGGGATGTTCTCAAGCCTTTCACACACAGATCTGGCAGCTTTGCCCAACACTTCACCCAACCTTGCAGCCACTGAAGGACGTCAGATCCACACCCCACTCACAAGGCTGTCTTGCCCTTAATTTGCACAAAAGGACAAACACACGTGGCTCCTGCCCAAGGAGGATAAACAATTCTTGCTAGCCCACATTTTAAGGGATCCTGTCTGAAAAACAGCTGATGAGTGAAGGGAAGCACAATGATGTTCTGTTTCAAGGCATATGGATTCTTTAGAGAATCTGCTGTTAAGAAGTCCCTGCTCCCCACGATGCTCTATTTATCTCTTTGAGCAGGTAGAATATATTCACTCTACCAGGCAACTCACAAAGCCATTTTAATAGCAGAATGTAATTCCTCAGCTCTAGAAAAATGAAAGTGAAAGGTCTATGAATTATTACAAACCTCTGGCCAGGCAGCAGTGCCCTGAAGTGTAAAGGCTTTTTTCTTGTGTTTAAGTTACCATGGAAGATGAAATAGTCACACAGAGGTACTGGCCAGTAGCAACAGGCATTGCTAGCTGTGTATCATCTATAAATACTTTTTTTTTCTGGTTTATAACCTATCTCCACTTCATAAATGGAAAAAAAACCAAAACCAACCAATCTCCAAATCCAGAAATGGTTTGGGGTTTTTCTGTTTGTAAGCAGAGCCTTTCTCAGTTGGTATTTACTATTTCTAAAATAATATTTGGGATGACAAAGTTATTTGTGAGAATGCATCAGATTATGCATTGTGTTGCTGGGTGAAAACAAAACTCATTTCTGCTACAATGAAGCTGTTTTCTGCTACATGAGTATCTCCCAATACATCTTGGCTCTAGACCATATTGTTTTGCAGCCTGTTATCTTGTTGCCTTTCTCAAGGATTGCTGTAAGGCTTGGCATGTAAACTAAATGCTGGCTAAATCTCTCCTCTAGAAAAAAAAGTCAATTTTTTAAATGCTGATGAACCAAAGCATTTTTCTAAGGTTGATTCTTGTAATTGACCATAGGACAATGCAGGTGTCTAGGAAAAAAATGAAGAGGCAAAGCTGGAAGCAAAGGGGGAAGGATGCTTTAAAGGAGAAAACACCAAAGTGAGTGTGAGGAGTCCTAGACACAGTCAGAGACGCCTCAGGTGACAGTGAAGGGCTGCAGCTTGGCCAGTACAGCACAGATGGCATCCACCATGGATTATGCAGCCCTTAAACCCATCCAGGCAAAGAGAGAGTAAGGAATTAAACACCACACTTACCCCTTCACAACAAATAAGTGTGGGGAAAAAATCCTGCTCTCAGGAGAAGGGCCATGTGTTTCTCAACAGATCTGGGCAGACACAAGGGTGCTGCCCTGTGGAAGGAGCTGTAAGAAGCAGAGATTCCTGGTGCTCATGTCCTGCTGTGCCTCCTGCCCATCCTGTGAACCTCCAAGAGCATTTCCCAGAACTACAGGCTGAGTTTGGAAGGGACTCTGGAGATGATTCTGTCCAAGTCCCCTCTCCAAGCATGGTCAAGCAGCTGAAGAAGAGTCACCATTTCAAGCTGGATCATCCAGAACAAGTTTCCTGACACCATTCCATTGGCTTTTGATTTACTGAAAGGATGGAGATCTGCTTCTCCCCAGCTGTCTCCATCTGCTCTTTAGACATGTTCCTGATCTAGTTACCAGGAGGTATCTATCATCTAATAAAACAACTGGCTGCATAATTTGTTATCTAGTATGAGCATGAAAGATTGCAAAGATTGGCTCTATTAATTTTAAACCATCAAGAAAACTCTTATGGATCTCTGAGAGCTTCATTTCCATATTGAAAAATCAGACCAGGTTAAAGGGCTATGAAATGCTTTCCTGGCCCTCAGGACTGAAAAACTAGGAAAGGCAGGAATTTTCATGTTAATAATAAGACACGCAAGGACAGGATCCCAAATATCTCAAACACACCATACAACTCATACAGTGACTGTTGTCCTTCTAGGGTGAAATAGTTGCCCATCACCACAAGGAGCCACATTAAAATGGCAAAACTTGACTCAATGTCTTCCCATTGGAAATCAGGGAAAAAACAAAGTTTTCAATCCTGTGCAAAACAACTCAAACCAGCAGCAGCAGCAGAGTTTGCCATGTTTGCTAAGCCATAAGCAGAAGCCAGGCTAGGGAAGCTCCACTCCAACAAGTCAAGGCACCCCTTCCATTGGCAGACTTCACGAGAGAGAAATGTGTGTGACACTTTCACCTTGTTTGATTAAGACATTTGCATTCTAACTTGTTTGGGGTTAAAAAAGTATTAGGAACTTAATATTTCACATTGGTTTTGGTCTGTGAATTTTTGAATCATCTAGAGAATATGAGCTCCTTGATGAAAAGTACTATTTTGTGTTATGAACCAGAAAATAATGGCCTATCAGACTACAGAAAGTGGTCTAAAGCATCTATCTTTAATCTTCTTGTGTAAGTGTTCTAGACACTGTAATTTCCAATAACAATAATGGAATAAATACCTCATTAACCCCTTTAAAGCTTCCAACACCATGACAGTATCTAAATGAACTGTCAGAGGAACAGGCATTGTTCAGTAAGACAGCAGACCAGAAAGTTAATATTGAGCTATATCCCAATGAAGTAACTGAAATGTATTCTCATCCTCAACAACTTGATGGCTTAGATATTGTCACAAAATACAGAAGGAAAAATGTCAAATAGGAGTCTTCTAAGTTCATAAATCACCTGACATTTCAGATCAGTTTTGAAAAGAGATAAAAAAAAGCACAAACTAAATTTTGGAATGCAATGTTTGTTTAGAATTTAATTCATGGAACAGCCACTGATTGAACTTCATATTCACACATTTCTGATCCATAAACCTTTTGATATTACACTATTCCCACCATAAATTAGTGTTCTGACAGACTAATACTCATTGCTGAGCTGAATGTCATAGATATTTATTGAATAGGAAGTAAAAGTGTAATATCTAGTATGAGCAGAATATTCACATAACAATAAAAAGTATAGATTTGGCTTCAGGGGACAATTCACAGTCCCTGAATGCATCAGAAAGAAAAATAGGGAACTTGTGCAAAAAATATGAAGATTTTAATTATTAGGTATAGGCTTATGGTGGAAGTGTCCACAACAAAATCAAAGCCTGTGGGTGAAAAAATTAGGACTTTATTATACAGGGCACTAGACGTTCTATTGATTGGAGCACCATGGTAATAGCTACTGAGGTAAATGCACTGCAAAGAGAAATAGAGAACATGGAAAATAAAGCAATGCAAAAGAGTTCTGCTTTGCATGCAGGTGGGGAGAACATAATATCAATGATGAATTCTACCACACAGCTCTGAGAGAAGCATTTTCCCCATAAAAGGGTGATGGGTAGATTTCCTTGAAGGAAATGTCAAATAATTCTAAACAAAATTCAGGCTGAGATTTTCAGAACTACCTAAAAGAGTAAGATACCCAGTTTTCAATAAAATATGTGTGTGTCAAGCACACGTAACTCTACAAGGCTTTGCAAATTCTGTCTTAAATGAAATTAAATCAATTTTTTTAAACAGTAGCTGCCAGATCATTATGATCATGCTCAACCTATGGCACACTGAATTTCAAAAGCACTTTAGGTGCCCATCTGAAGTTAAAAGAACGCTCAATAAACATAGATATCTTAATAGAGGATGGATTTTCATAGAGCAGTGGCTTGAAAAAACAGGCTTTCTAAATGCAGGAGAAGATTATTCACAAAAAAAACCTCCACAACCTTCAATTCAGAATCCTGATGTGAAAACTTAAGACTTTAGAAAAACAAACAGGACAATGAAACACTGCAATAAAATTGTAAGAACAATGTAGCAAATTCTCCTAAGACCAAGATCTCACCTGAACCCTCAGTCATTGGCATGAGCTCTTTCCATTCAAACACAGATCCATTTATTTATGTTTTTTCTGGAAGCAAAACCAACTTCTCAGTATTTCTAATGATGAGTTATCTTGGAAAGATCTGCAGCTGTGTGTTACTAGCTGTGGCACCATAAAGAGTGACCTGGAAGTTCACCTTCCCACCTCCTGCACCTTGGGCAAGACAGCAAGATGTGCAGTACAAACTATTTAGCTCATCTTTCAAAACACTGAGTGTGACAGGCACTAATTTCCACTGCTTCACTGTCTGAGTAATCACTCAGACAATTGGTCACACATCTGGACTAACTCACACCAAGTCGTTTCATAGTCTCTTTCATTGTTTCCAGCAATCAGATTTTCCTGGTGCTCAACACATCCTGATGTGACTCTGTTAGCTTCAGGAAAACAAGGAGGATGTTCAGCCCATAGAATTCAGCTTATGTCAATCATGTCTTGAAATAGATATTAGCTTTGGAATACATTTTTGAAATCATGTCTTTTTAGGACCATTGATGATGTGCCACTGTCTGTGCTATAGATAGCTCTGAAACATTCTCTTGAGTCAGCAGCAAAATGGAGATACCAAAGGATGGGTTCAAGCTATGAATTTCAGAATTGATAATCTTATTACACACAAAAAAAACCAACAACCCAGCACTAAATATGGCACTTGATGCCTTGATCTTTAGTAGTGAGTATTTTTGCATCGCTCTTATTTTTTACGTCTTAGAGACTGTAAAGCAACCCCTACAGTGCCTGTGTGTGAGAAATGAGATTGTTACAATGAATAAATAGCATCTTTATGAAGGGATTCAATCTAGAGCTGTTCATTTTCCACTAGACACTTCTGTTGTCAAAGAGTCTCAAACTGCTTAGAGAAGCTGCTCACACCAGAGTTATGAACAGCATAGCAACAGGTTTCTGTGCCTTTTTCTTGTTTTCAGTGGTCTGGTACTGCTGCTCAGTCCACTGATGAGTGTGGCAAAAATGCTTTGTTAGACATTTAGAAATCACATCACCTCCTTCCCACCCAAAATGCACAAAATGTGGAGCAGCTTTAGAAACAACAGAATGAACAAGACCAAAGCTGGTCTCCTTCCACTACTGCCCTGAAGCTGGGGGGATCTCTGCCTCTGATGGAGTCAGAGCCATCTCTGGACATTGCTCAAGCTTTCCTCAGACAGCTGACTCATTAAATCATCTCAAACCTCACTTATTTACTTAGCAAAATGGAACAAGTTGTGCCACATGGCCGATGTTTTCATTAAAACATCTTGCAGCACAGAGCCCCAGGGCTGTGATCAGCTCTCTTGCGTGTTCTCATCTCCTGTTGAATATCTCCTGGAGCAGCAGCAACCAGAGAGCACCAGGGACAAAACAGAACCCTAGCCTTTTTGCCCTCCAAATACCGAGACAGTTTGATTACCGCAGCATGCTGCGCTGAGGTTGATGTTCGTCATAACAAACTAATGACATTTCGATACCAAACATCTCCAATACAGACCAACATGGGTGTAAGCCTTTACACCAACTTTGGGACAGAGTAAATCTTCCCTACAGGGATTCTCAAACCAGCAAAGCTGTCATTGAGTGTGTTTAGTTCCTTTGAACAGGGATTTCTGGCTGCACCTTTCTCCCCAGCTCTCCTGGCTGCACGGGGATTGGAGCAGACCCACTTGCAGCCCTGTTACATCACATCTGCCAGGCCCACACCAGCTCAGCAGTGAATAAAGCACATCTGGGTACATGGCAGCACAAACATGTTACAAAGACAGCGTTTTGAAAGTTTTACTCTCTCTTATCCTTCTTACTTTTCATCATCTTGCCTTTCACCTTCACTTACATCTCTGGGGAAGTACTTCCTTTTTGGGGACAACTTGGTGTTGCTCAGTCTCAGGATGCAGCAGGAAGTACATTAATTCACTGGCAGTCCATTTCCTAATACCTTTCCACCCCCTTGAAATTTCTGGGTCTTTCAGCACCTTTGCACTGAAGTCTCAGTCAGGAACAGGGGCAATTCTTAATAATGCAGGATGAAACTCAGCAGGAAGAACATGGATCCAGCTCTCTTGGCTATTTGATGCAAACCCCTTGCCAGGTCTGTTCTCTCTTCTATAGGGCTGCATTGAGCCTCAGGGAAACCACGTTTCCCCAAGGATTGCCCTGATGCTGCAAACAGAAGGTCAAGTATGAAGCTGTGCAAACACTCCCCTCTGTGACCCACATCCTTGGATGGAATATGTGTCCAGGTCACAGGATCTGTTTTCAGGGTTTGAACCACACTCTGTGGTGTTAGAGGGGGCACGATGGTCTCCAGACTTCATTATTTGCATTAGATACACTTTTTGCCCAAATTCTGTGACCTGGTCAATAAGCAATTAGTATTTTATGACAAAGTGCAAGTGGCAGTGTTAATAGCAGTTTGTAGCTACATGCACACATGAGAGCCAAGAATAATTTTTATGACTCCAGTAGAAGTGTGTGTAACAAACAGAAGTCAATTTTTATGGCCATAATGATTGTATGCTCTCAATGCCTGTAGAAAATAGCTTTACGCAAATCAGTTAATTAGTATCCAAGTGCACTTGCTCACAGACTGTTCAGCTGTTCCAGCCAATACTTGGAGAAGCTTTCAAAAGAGGTTTAATACCTTGAAGCAAAAAAAAATTAGTAACCAGTCAAAATCTAAAATGAAAACTTCTAGTCTAAATTACACTTTAAAATAGCATTTTACAATTTTTAAAGTCATTAATTCTAAAATCTATAGCACCGGACTTCTCTAAAACAGACTTTTAAACCTGAAGATAATAAAAATTTATTTAGTTATGGCAATGACATCAAGTACTTCAACTGAAAATTTCAAACCCTCTGGATTTTAGTATTAACATTTACATTACCTCCATCTTGATCTTTCAGAATTGCATTCAAAACAAACAAGCTAACACTCCTTACAGCAATGTTATCATATTCTGTCCTTTCTTATTTCTCTTGCTAAATGTTTTCTTGCCCAAGACTCTCAAACTGATTTAATACCCTACCTTCTTAGCCTCTACCTTATGCACAGAAGCACAAGTCTTTTGCATCAATTTAAAGCCAAAGTGATGAATGGAATTTAATGATCTTTTTTGTACAGTTCTGTATAACACTAAACAATGGCCAATGCATTCATTCATGATCAGTTTTTTGCCTTGTTTTTAATTAGCTTCCTATCTGGAGGGGTGGTGTGAAAAATTGCACCCTGGGCCTTACTACATCTTTCTTTTATAAAATGTATGTACAACAAATAAAAAGCACATTTTAACCTACCAGCTACCTATTACGTTAAATGTCATTACTACTAAAGACTGGCAGCTCTGCTAACAAACACCCTCATTATTTTATTCCAGCTCTACTTTGGATATAGTCAATCAAATCATGCTTGATTTATGTCAGATGCTAACAAAATACAGTATAAACAGAGCCATTGAGTACAATTCAGTGATTCTGTGTTTATTCAGCTCGAAGCTATGAAGCTAAAGTGGATACCATTTATAACCAAGACATGCATTCTTCATGGCCATAAGAGTTATCAGGCCATAGCTAGAGCTCTTTTAAGCCTGGGAGAATATAAAGTGTTCCTATGAGCAGACTCGATTTTTTTATTACATATACAAATTAATAATTTAGATAAAGTTAGAAAACACTACCATGACGTATATAATTTCTTTCTTTTTTTTTTTTTCCTGTTTGAGAAAGTTGTTTGATGTATTTAAAATAACCTAATTTGCAATGTAGGCCTCATTATTAATGGTCAGTGATTTTAGTACTTTCCAAAGGTGACTTTCTACAAGGAATGGCTTTTAGGAGTATGTCTACATTGCACTTTCAGTCACAGGGGTTATTGCAAGGGGGGGGTTACGCTTTGTCTTGACGATTCTGTACATCCGGGCTATTGACCTGGGGAAGCCCAGTTTGGTTGTGGAAAATTACAGAAAGCCAATTGTGTTCACTGAGTGATGGAAGAGCCATCAGCAATATTTCCTGCATGTCAGCTGGAAGCCCTTCCCAGAGAGTTCAGCACACCAATTCTTCTCCTCACTGCTCTCTACTTTCAACAATTCTTTCTACTCAACAGCTATAAGCTGATATATGTGTTGTACAGGAAAGAGTGAGGCAGACAAGACTGCAGTTCTCAACATAACTCCAGTTTTCCTAGAAAGGAGATACTTTAAAACTAGATTTTTCAGGGCAATGATGGATGTCTTGAAGTGCATAATTTGCAAATGGCAGATATGCACCAAAGAAAAGATAAGAGAATTCTTGTTAGACATGCTCCAAATTGTGCCTTTGGGTATAACCAGAAATGTAGTTTATTAGAGAGGGGAAAAAAAAAAGGTAATATTTTTATGATAAATAACTTAAATAGTATTTCTGGTAAAAATTCTGTTGAGTCATGCACAGAAGGAAGCAAATCCACATCTCTCCTGTGTTTGGTAATGATTTACCAGAATTAGCATGGAAAGGTCAGCTAATGACATCAGACACTCTCACTGTGTTCCACCACTGTTTCAGATCCTGAGACCATTCAAAAGCCATGGGAACTGGATGGAGGTCTTTTCCATGAGTTCCTGACAGCATGAAGACACTGTGAGATAGACAAAACTGGGTGGGTTTGCCAGCTGTGTATCCTTACTGCAAGGTCTACAGGGTAAATTATTTGTGGCACACTTTTTACAGGAAAACATAGGGGCAAAAATTATTAATTCATCACCTCCTGCCACTTTAACCCAAATCTTTCCCCTTTGCTCAAGGCCACAGTCACCAACTGCACAGATTGAAGCACCTTTGGAATCCTGAAAGGCTCTATACATGCCCAACATCATTATAGAAAATGTCTTTTAAGCACATTGACTAACTTGGCAATCAAAACTGACACTTTCCCCGGTAAACAAGCTGTAATGACAACATTAAAGCTTCCACTGCATCATTTCAAAAACCTCAAACTTTACAATAAACAAGTTAAGACTCTCATCTAGTGAAAAAAACAACCAAAACCTGCACATGATTTGTAAAAGCAGTGAAGTAACAGAGGAAGGCATGGAAAGCAAGTTCTCTCCCTTAGGCTTCGCTGGTAGAGTGAAAGGCTATAGCACTATGAAGCACCAGAGATTGGCATTTCCAGGAGAGATCAAAGCTGAAATGTGGTGGCAGAGAAAGAACAAAAGGTGATAAAAAAGTTAAGTACATAGATTCCAGCCTGTGGCAGCAATCCCTATGGGATACAAACACTGCAGAATAGGAAGATTTAATTTGAAAATATCAAGCACTAGAGGGAGGGATGGACTTTTCCAGTTCATCTGGAGCAAGGACAATGACTTCTTCTACTACAGAACCACTGGGAATGAGCAGGTGCCAGAGGTATGAGCTAGAAATTAAGATTATGAGGAGGAAGAGAGAGCATTTATTTTTGTTTCTTTATTTCACCAAGGGCTGACCTGCTAAAATCATGGCAACACAGCATTGAAATGATCCTAGGTCTCTGTCAGACAAATCATGGCTCAACGCATTTTCTCTCAGTTACATCAGAAAGTATGAACTTGCAACCTTGGCCCCAGCTCGTTTAATGGCACACTGACAGGGCAAGAATAATTCACAGGTTGAGCTAATCAAAGGTGAAAAGGGAGAATCAGTAAATGTCGTATCCTTTTGCCACTTTCATCAATCCGACTAACTGAATTTGAGCTAAAGCTTGGCAAATTTTCTGCAAAGGGAAATTAATATGTAACACATCTGAGGCATGGTGCTGGCCAGCAAAATTGGAAAGCCGGCGTTATATCAGAGGGCGATTATTGAGGGAGAGAATGGCCAAAGCTGAGATAATCAGAAAGAAGCTCCTGTGTGTCTCTCTCCTCTGATAGCACTGTGACCCTCCCAGCCCTGCACCTGAGTAGAAATCCTTCTACTTTTCAATTTTTCCCCATCAGGAATATATTCTATTGCCCATTTCTGTTGCCCACACATGACTGAATCAATTCAATTACCTTGGAAAAGTTGATACATATTCAGGCCATGAAGACGCTCAGGATAGAAAGAGAGGAAAAGAGACAAAGAAATCCGTATTTACCCAATAATAAGTTTCATTTGGAGAAGGTTTGAAAACAATTCTCCCTCGCATTTGTCCCTGTCAGATCACATTATTCACAAATGAAGTTTACAAAATATCAATTCAATTTCAATAAGGGAGCCTGAATCCCAACACACGAGGGCTGACTTTACGAAATCATAACACTTGAGGGGACCCTGGTGGCTTCCAAATATTTTCCAGTCAGAGGTAATCAAAAGCAGACCGCTGCATACTAATACATTCAATTTCACCCCTTTTGTTCGCATCTGTTCCCTTATAATACTATTTTCTACACTTCCAAATCACTGATGATGGCAGTTTGCAGGGGAAAAAAGTGGAAGGGGGGGGCATCATATAGCTCAAATATTTTTGTGAAAACACACTCAAATATGTCCAATTAATCAATTTGCTGATGAGCAAGCCAGTGAGTTCCAGCATGGAAAAGAAAAAAATCATGATGCTCCCCATATTGTTTTCACCACCCCAGATTGTTTTCTAACCACATTCTTAGCCCACAGTACGCCCCAGAACTTGCTGCTGGCATTCAAATTTGCCAATGATAAAATAAATGTGGTATCCTCATCAATCTGTCCTCAGCTACTGCCCCAGTAAAGAGAAGCACAAGACCAGCAAAGCACCAGGAAAGTATCCAATGCTTTCAGCTCCTAGTTTCCTATGTTTAGTCAAAACCATCATGTTTTCTTAAACTATCACTGGATCAGCTCTTCATGATACTAGGACACAGATCTCTCAGAACAAACTACATCATAATGTCTGATGGATCAAAGCTTCCTCTAGCAGTGGCCTCCACCACGCTTCCTGAACCTAAGTAAGTAATCCAAAATCATTCCATGAACATGAGGAAAATACAGTGTTTTATGATCTGCCACTACTACTAAGAAATGTTGATGTAAAATCTATTACAGTTTTAATAAATCAGGAAGTCCTGGTCAAAATGCAGAGCACATCACTCCATCCTTCACTGACTGGTGGTCAGCATGCTGTGGAAAATAAGCAATTTTTGTAATGAGCTCTATAGAAGTTTAGGAGAGAAGTGAATCTAGTTCTTCTAATCTCCCTGGTGTTTCTGTGGCAAATGTGTCTTTCAGACATCCTGTTACTAGTCCAGAAAAATGTTAGATTCTTTTGTCTCTATTCCTCAGAAACAAGAATGCATGCAACAAGCAGGAACAGAGTCAAGAATCCAAAAATGACACAGGGCTAATTTGGTGTGTCCAGGGACCAAATCATTTTCTGTGCTGCAAAGAAAGACCACACATCTTCAGGCATTCCTTACAATTAGGTCTGCAAGGAGATTTTTCAGCCAAAGTGACTTCAGCTAAACACTTGACAGAATCTTCTGTGCCACCTCAGTATGGGTCCACCTGCTTGGTGTGTTGACTCCTCAACAGCCAGCCTCTGGTGCTTTGGGTGATAGAGAAACAATTAAATAATATCACCTTAGAAATTGTGCATGGAGTAAATTCATCAGTGAGGTCACAGTGTGAATGAAGGTCAACTGGCAGGATCTCTCTGGGGAATTGCAAGAGTTCTGATGGAGACCAGAGTCCCTCAGGACAAGAACCAGAAGGGCCAACTGTAATTGCATGACCTGGCTTGCTGCTCTGTATGCCCACAGGCCAAAGTGCTAAAAAGTAGATGTAAGCAACTGCTTAACCTCAAGGTATAGCAGCCATACTGGTTTCCCCTGCATTTAATTTTTCACAGCTTGGTCATTGCATCCTGAATTTCTTTAACCTCAGTTCCCAGTCATTGGACCTCACCAAGCCCTGGTCAGCAAGGCTGAGGAGTCCCTGATACCAGCAGTGCTCTTTTGGGACAGCAATAAAGACAAAGTCTATTGTGCCTAAAAAGGTCAGTTACAAACAGAATAGCTGGCACTGTCTGCTGGTGCACCTCCCTTTTATGGGGTGAATCCACTGAAACCAGTAAAAAAATCTTCCTATGATGTTTGGGACAACATCAGATCTCCCTAAGCTCTCTTTTGCAAAATCAAAGTCTATGCCAGCAGGGACTGTCCCCTATTGTATCCTTCTGTTATTGCATCCCACTGTTTCACCTACAGCTGACTTGAACTGAACCTGCACATGTGCAGTGACACTAAAAATAATGTATTTCCTGAAGCTGAACAGTACCATGGCTAGCTATAGGTGGATGGCTGAATCTATCTGCAGATGAAGGGAGATGAAGGTGAGATTCACTGGTGCATTACTCAACTGAAAAAGTAATTCTGCCACATTCATGGGATACAAACTGATTACATAAAACCAGCACTTGTGGATTACTTGTACTTGTAAGGTTTGCCTGACATGGGAGTCATAAATTAACATTTAAGAAACAAAAAGAAGCCTGAGAGATGCCACCAACCAAAGTTGCTTCCAGAGGGTATCCAATCCTATGTTAACACAGTGAAGTAATTCTGAAAAAAATGACAAAAGCAATAAGATTCATCTAGAGCAAGAAGACCAGAAGTTCCTGAAGTTCTGAAGATCCTCCATATCACTGTCTCTTCAGGACAAAGTTTTTTTCAATTTCACCTTCTTGATGCAGAGAATAAAAAATACATGAAGTGACACAATGGTATATGTCCATCTATGTCTGTGGGGACATGTGAGAACAGACCAACTGTGTGTTGATTTTTCCCTCCCCTGGAAGTGTCCAAGGCCAGGCTGGATGGGACTCTGAGCAACCTGGTCTAGTGAAAATGTCCCTGCCTGTGGCAGAGGGGTTGGAATGAGATGATCCTTAAGGTCCTTTCCAACACAAACTCTTCCATGATTCTATTATTCTATGAAAAAGCTTGAAAACAAGTTTCATTTACAAGTACAGCATGCAACTGAAAAACACAGTGCAAACTGTTTGGCATGAAATTCTACTTTTAACCTTATTCCATTACAAAAATCTTCACATACTTCTTTCCCAATTTGCCTTTTTCTGGCTCTATTTGGGAAGATAGTCAGTGTATTAGCCCCATGCTGTTATAAAAATGGTTTTATACTTTGTGAAATTACGCCAATACAAAAACAAATAGGTCAGCTTAATTTAACATTTACACGTTATTGTGTATCAAACCAATACTTGCAAAAAAAATTATATTAAAATGATGGTTAATCTAACAATTTACAAACCATTCCATTTAAAAAACATAGCAATTGCTGTTCCTAGCTCTGTCAAGACCACATGCTGTGCAGACACCTATTAAGGGATCCAAGCTTTTCTTAATCTATTAGAAGAATGAAAATGTGTAATGGGAAAAAAGAAAAAAAGTGAAAATTCCCTACAAAATGATTTAGCATGGACACATCCTTCAATGGATTACTGTTATCAGTTTCACCACATCAACTAACAACAGTGTTCGAGTCTATGGTTTTTAATAATATATTAGGAAAAAAATAAACATTTAATGGTATTTTGAGGACATTTAAGGCTCATCATTATAGTCTAAAATTGATCTTGATGTTTCTGCTTCATACAACAAGCTGCTGCACTGATTTTGTTAAATGTTAAAGCCAGCTCCTCTGGGAAGCCAAAAGAAATGCAGTATAAATTGGGGGTCATTTTGCTGTCCTGATTCAGCTCATGTTCCCCAGCAGATGAGCAATGAGATGAGACAGATAAGGTGAGGTTGGGACCATTTTGTAGACATCATTCCCAGGGACAATGGGCTGAAATATCAGCTTCAAAGATGAAGCTCTGGGAGATACAGAGACAAGGTGACAGACCTGGTGTTTTGCAGTGGCTATTCTTTCATCAGCATCAATTTGCAATCAAAGGTCTTACCTGGGAAGTCTCACCAAGGTGTTGACTTTGCTTTTAACTTTGAATATTTCATACAGCCTTCACAGCAATACTCCTATGTTATGTAATTGAGATTTTAATGTGAATAAATCTGTGTTGGGGTAACAAAACCAATCCAAAAAGTTGCAAACTTTGAGCCAGTCTTTGAGGAAAAAGCAGTCCTGTACCAGAAGCTTGCCTGCAGTGTGGAAAGAATAATCCATTTCAGAAGCCAGAACCAAAGCTTGTCACAAGCTTACAGCAGCAGGTTGTCTGCAGACCACCTAAGAAAGGGGAGGTGGATTCCTTTATTTTCAAACACAGCCCTTAAGGTATTCCCTATAATTTGGGATAAACTCTTAAAGATGCTCTATACTCTTACTTTTATTTAAAGAGATATAAGAAAATCTATTTCACTAATTTATTTTAAATTATGGAAATCCAGTGTTCAGCACTGCATTCTTTCAAATCTCCCCATCACTTCATGCAAGTCCCTCAGTTTTGGCAAAGAAAAGATATCCATAATATCAGCTTTAGTTTTGCTGATCATTTCACTTTCAAATACACAGTGCTGGAATGTTTGAGCTGCTGATACTACAAGAGAGGTTTTAAAATGTAAAAGTATCTGCTGCCATTGTAAAATGACTAAGAAAAAGCTCCTAAACCCCAAAACATTTTGATATGCTTCAAGGATTAAAGTGCCTACTTAAAAAATTCTAAATTTGGAAATATAGATAAAACCTTGATTTCTCATCAAAACTTAAAGGCAAAAGTTTGAAGTTCAGGGAATGAAGCTGCTTTACCAGGATTTATCCTAAACATTGTATTCTCTTTTCTTTTTCTAAGTGTTCCCAATTTTTGATGCAGATATTTCTCCAGCTGCATAGTTATGCCCTGTTGGGATGGAATCAAAAAGTTAAATTCAGAAAACCTTATGAATTATTTATTCACCTCAATCTCTTGAACCAACCCGCGGTTTGGAATCAGCATTGAAATACAAGCAAAGAAACCTACCACACTGATAACCCTCAAGAAGGAATTGCAGATTCAAGTTCACCCTAGTAATAATTTTTTCCTACTTTTGCCAATGTTAATTCCATGCATTGAAAACTATCCTGGTGCTTCAGAGCAGCCCTGCTGTTTATGCTGATTCTGCCTATTAAAATGACCAAAATACCCTGCTCTGCAATATTTTCAGCATGAGGAAAGTAAACCAAAGTCAGTTCCCAGAGCAGATAAATCCTTATATATTGAAGAGCCCAGAGTGGTTTGAATGTGTTTCGTTTTGGAGCAACAGCAGATAGGAATCTAGGGGTTTAGATGTTAGAGAGTCTGAAATTCAAGCAGCATTTTGAATAGCTCTGGAAGTCACTTCTTTATCAGCTCAAAAGCATGGAAGATGAAGAGAGAGCCAAGGCCATAAGACATGTAAAAAGCCTTATGTAGAATAAGTATGATAATTGACCTTCCATAGCTCTATTGCTTCTTGTTCTGTTTATCTGTATTTTACACCACCTTTAATGCCTGGAGAGAACCTCATGCACTGCTCTGCATTCCCATGGAGGGGCTTCTGCTTTATATAAAACATGGAACGTGGTGAAGCATGTCCAGACCCTGGAAACCACATTGACCCCTGCAGAAGCTGCAACTTCCTCATGTGGTTCCTCCTCCTCCTCCTCCTCTTCTTCTTCCCTGGTACAACCACAGGTAAAGAATTCCAAAAGCATTCAGTGTAAATAAATTCAAATTATATATTACATAATACAAGGAAAGCCAGGGAGCCCCAGTGGATGACCCAGGGTTTAAACACTCATTCTCTGCTGCCTTTTCCCTTCTGTGTAAAACTGCTGTATTTGCTCTGAAGTCTTTACTCCCAAGCATAGTAACTGGCATGCTATTCTCTTGATATATTGCTCTTAGGACCAAAGTATGCTGTAAAATGAGATGATCATAATGGGATTTAAAGTTATTACAGGCAAAGTTGTAGTAACCTATAGTAAGTTCCTGGCATTTTCATTTACCAGTGAAAAATCACATACCTACAGTATGTACATTGTTAAAAAAACACTGTAAAAGACTTTCAAGGCCTGGCACCTATATCTTGCTGCTAGGTTTACAAAATTATTATAAGTAAACTTTTATAGGAGGGGGGAAGAAATAAGAAAACATTCTATTAACAGAACAAGGTTTTCACCCAAGGCATAATGTATTCAAAAATACAATAAACGTCACTAAAAATTAAGAGACCTTATTTTGCTTTATGCTATTGCTATTTTAAATGACACTGGCAATATAAGACAATCTACTCCCCCAGTCCACCTAGAAATAAAATAATTTTAAATAAATCCCCCTTTAAACTGCAGTCATTGGAAGAAATCTTTGTGTGAAGGAAAACTGCACCCAAAAATAGCAAAGTCAACTAAAAAAAAAAAAAACCCAAGCAGCAATACTGGAACAATGACACTGGACAAAGATGAGCCTTTGGGGGAAAAAGTGTAAGGCCAGCAAACCATCTGTAAGCAGAAAATACTAGCAAAAGAGAGGGAATCATCAATTGTTGATTCAGCTCCTGGTTCTATTTTTAGCAGTTTTGTAGTGAATGAAAACGGAATCTTTGTGAGAGAATCTAAGAAAAATAGAAGTGAAAAAAAAAAAGGCAAAAACAGGAAAGGAAAGCATATCCAATTGATTTAAGGCAACAAAGCAAATCACTCAAGGCCTAGCCCGTTCCTAGACAAGAAAGTCAAGGTGGGATGTGGCTCAATGGCAAAAGGACACAATACACTACAACTAATTACAGCATAAAAATGAAATTCCTTCTTGACCAAAAGGTGAAAATTTCTCTACCAAAAGACATTACCTAGTCCAGAAGTGTTTTGGGACCAAACATACAAACAAGGAATCCAAAATACTAAGATCCAAGGGACTTCAGCCAGGGAAACACTGAGGGCTGAAGGCCAGACTCTACAAAAATGCAGAGTCTATAATATGACATCCCATGGCAAACCCCACAAATGGGTTGCACATTTCTTGCATGAATTTACCAAGTACCAGTGGTGAGAACACAGCATAAGGGGTGACTGACCACTGTGGCTAGCACGGGTTTTTTTCGTGAGAACACTTTTTTGTGTTTTATAAACAAAGATAAAGTTTGGATGTTTTGCAAACAGTGTTTTGAGATTTGGACAGTTCAGGCCTGGCCAATCAGGCTTAGGGGGAGGTTTCTAGCTGACCAATCTGGGCGACCTCCGAAAAGTCTATATACATAAAAACCAAAATAATAAAACTCTCTCTTTCTTGTCACACGGAGAACCCAGATCTTTTTCTCTGCTAGCAGCTCAACAGCGACAGACCACTAGCTCAGATCAATGAATCATTGCTGCAACAGCAGATGAGACAGGTTATCATCTCAAAAACAAGTAGAACTTTTGGTTATTTTTGATCCAGATGCAAGCCCATGAGCCACCATGTGATAAGAAGGGATGACTTTAGCAGAGAAAGGAAAGCCATTGACAATTAGAAAAAAATAAAAAATAATCAAGTCAGCTGGTGCTGTTAAAATCTGCCATTGAGGCTAAGAACTTGCAGATGGAAAATAAAAAAAATACAGCAAAGAAAAGGCCATGTTACGACTTTTCCAGTGCCAAAGGAACCTGGAGGTCCACATGAACATGCAGGATATTCCAGAGAAACTCTTTATAAAGATTATAAATTCTGGGGTATATCAGCAATGATTTTTCCATGTTACTACCATAATATCTTTCCTGTAAAAGAATATATTATGAATTATATCTTAAGAAAGTTCCAGAATGACCCAGACATCTTTTTTATGTTGTAAGGAAGTTTATATTACACAACAGCATCTAGTTAGGAATAACACTACAGAAACAGATCCCTCCCTGGCAGCAGAGTCTTGGAGATTTACTGACCACAAGAACTCCTCAGAACCTGCATGGACAGCCACCACAAGGACCCCTCCTCTGAAGTGATGGAATAAAGAGGCATCCAAGCAGACAGGCCTTTTGCTTCTGATCTTATCCTCTACTTTGTGAGCCTATGGAAACCTACAAAACTTTAGGAGATTTACACCCAAGAAATTCAACATAATGAGGAACCTGAAAGAGCCTCAAGGAAGACTCTAGCACCCAGTGCAGCACCATGTAGAGCCATCAAGTAGGTGGTTCATGGAAACGTTTTTAGAAGTTATTCAAACTCTCCAATGTCCTAGATATTGGTAGTTTTGCCTCAAACTTGAAAGCCATTCTGAAAGTGCTCAGTGTTGCAACCATAAAACAGAATTACTGCTCTGTCACACATATCCCAAGAGAAGCCTTAATAGACCTGCCTGTGAATTTTGAGGGTTATGGTCTAGGTCAGCAGACAAAAACCTGCACCATAACACAAACTCCACAGATGCCTTGCCAGCAGCCTTAGCAGAGTGCTCAAGATGACAGAGATGAATTCTTCCTCTCATGCAAAGAGATAGAAACTGTATATCAGAGTTGACACACACAGGCATGATCCAATCCTTCAGTTTGCTTTGTTTAAGCTATGCCTATTTTCTAGCTAAATGGAATTTAGTGCTCAGAGCTATCCACACAATATTCATCAGCAGATGCCACCTGAATCCACACCCAGAAAAATCAGCCAGAAGCTTATGAGCCTGCAGACTGCCAGCATGAAGAAAGTAAAAATCCAATAGGATTTATAAGTGAAAAATACAGGGAGGACCAAAAATAACTTAAAAGATCATTCTCTAGACTTTTTTAACCAAGTATTTCAAGAATATTTAAACTGTCTTGGACATTTTTTGATAAGATAATCCAGTGTTATTCTCATAACTGAATCTTCCCTCAAAAGCTGTTGAAGAGAAGGGTATGATGGTAAGAGGTCTTTTGAAGGGGTGGGTGGCATTTTGGAAGTTAGCAATAATAACTGAAACACAGACAGTATATTAATTTTGCACATTAACCAGCTGAATCAGTTGTTTATTGATTACAACTACTATATAAATCCTGCTCCCAAGCAAAGTTCCTGCTCTAAATGAGATGATGCTGAAGCTGCAGGCTGAGCCACACAACCTACCAACATTTTCATACCACCAGTGGCTGTTTTCTTTTTACAGAAAATCCCTTATTTCACCATGAGCAGAAATATCATGCTGAAACCCATGTGCTTCTAGGAATATTATGTCATGTGGAATACACTTCAGGATAATTCTTGCTTTCCAGCCTTCTTCTCCTGATCTGAGATGTGCTTTGGATACTTTCTTTCTGGATTGGTGCCCAATTATGCATTTTTCAAGACTTCATCTCATTTGCTAATTTCCTGTCATGTTTCTCACTTATCCAGTTAAGTATACCTACGTCCATCTTGGTTTTCACAACTCCTCACAATTTTGGTTGCTTCCTTTTCTAGGCCATTTGAGGTAATATTAGTACTGAGGAAAGAATTGCTGTTGCAGAATTTGTCTTCATGTGCTGTTTAAGCCTATAGGATGTAAAAACTTCCTTGTTCTGAGTGCCACAGTGCTCAACTGCCATGAATGCCAAATATTTTGCCTACCTTGGTGGGAAAAAAGACATGAATAAAGTTAAAGAAGAGGATGTATTTTTGCCCTGATATCCAGTCATGAAACATTTTTTTGTGGAGATTTGATGATACCAAATGACAACTTCGACATTTATTCTTTTTCCTTTTTGTCTGTTTTTACGTTATACTTACTTTATACTTGCTTTTCCATGGGTACCTGGTTTATGCAAAGTTTTCAAATATGAGGATCAATTTTTAGGAGTCCTAACACATAAGAAATGATAATACCCTAAATAAGATCTAGAATTTGCCCTCTTGAGTCCCTACACAACAGCTCCATAAATCTGTACTACACTAAGCTGTACTAAGTTGTATGTGCTCAATAATTCTTTGCTTCTACTTGAACACAGGCCTTTCAACCTCTTCTTTCTCCAGTTTCATTTATTCTTTTTTTTTTTTTTTTTTTTTTAAATTTTTAAAAAGAGTTCAGTATCTCAGCTATTTCCAGCTGGAATAATCCAACACACTTCTCATTTGCATGTAAAGTGCAGTCAATGTGAATTGATCAAAACCAAATTAACAGCAATTGGTTCCAATATTTTCCCTGTTTACACATTAGCTTGCTACCTTTAACATATAGATGTATTGAATTCAGCTTAGCAACCTGAGCATGAATGCTGTGGCCTTTAAAGAGAAACTTATCTGTAATTAAAATCATGCACAAGTTTTAGTGGGAATCTGTTTACTAGCTAGAAAGAAAGCTGATTCTAAAACTGAATAGAATTTAGCTTAGTAGTTCATGTGTTTGATTCTGAATTAAATCCCTTAAAATTATGAGGACCTATCTTTATTAAGCTTCAGATTATATGAAGATTGTGTTTAGTTCTGGGTGGGTTTTAAAAAAAAATAATAATTGAAAGGGTACTTCTCCTTCCAACTACACCATGGATTTCTTTTTTTAGGATATCACTGCAAACTGATAATAAGTTAACACAGTTACAATCATTATGGGCATTTTTTGCAGAAGTCATATAATAAATATGCATTGAAAGTACAAGCATGCAGTATAAATCATGTGGCACAGTGTTCAGATGACAAGTAATAAGGGCTTTAGAATAAAAACTGAAGCACATATACAGTGGTTGCTATAAGGAAATGAT
Source organism: Entomyzon cyanotis (assembly GCA_024500445.1). Classification (NCBI taxonomy): domain Eukaryota; kingdom Metazoa; phylum Chordata; class Aves; order Passeriformes; family Meliphagidae; genus Entomyzon; species Entomyzon cyanotis. Next base: position 1,849,979 of record JAKEPQ010001009.1, on the reverse strand, counting down.
TTATCCTATAGTGTATATTGAATTGCTTATTATAATTTAGAATGGTAATTGCTATGGCTTCACTATACTGTTTAATTGCTACAGTACACTGATATATACCAGGGAAGACACTGCAGTAACTGCTGCCCTTATATAACAGCATTTGCATAATCTGCACTGTAGTTTATTCTTATAGTAGATAATGCAGTCTATGCAGGAATCAAATTGTTTCACACCATATTGATTGCAATTAAGGGCACAAATATGAATACAAAGATAAGGCTTTTCTCAAGGTATTTATCACAGGACAGATGCTAATTTCAAGTTGAAGTCGTTATTGTGCAAGTCTTTCCTGGAAAATAATTATAGAAATGCAGCTACTGGGATTTGTGCAACACAAGTACAAGGCACAGTTCTGGATTTTTGAGCAAAAATCTCCATTTTCCACGCTGGATCTTTCCAGAGGAAGAAGCACATAACTTCAGAAAGAAACCATCACTGGAAATTTTCCAGCACCAAAGATCAGCCCAACAATTCTATCAGCAATGTCCCCACTGCTCTGGGGTACTGAGCCTACAGGGAGTGGAACTCACCTCCAAGAGAACTGCAGCTAAATTGCATAAATTGCAGTGAGCTGTCTGGATCACAAACATCCTTCCCATTTAATTCTGAAGTCACAAGTGCCTGGGGGGCAATATATAGGCTATAAGTAAATTATGCCCCAAGGAGAAGTATTACTGTGTATTCAAGGTGCCTCAAGAAGCATCACCACATTTAGGATGTCACAAGGAGAAGCATCACCATATATTTAAGATGCCAATTTCTTTATTCCTTATTCTTTGCCTCAAAAATGCAATGGAAATCTTAGGAAGGACTTACAGCTGCTCTGACTCATGAGTGTTCTAGATAATGAAAAAAAATATCATGGATCATAGACACCAGCTATGCTAAAATGCTTGAACAGATGGCATTTTTGATGGATTTGCTTGTATTTTTGTGGAAGTAAGCAGTGTGATTTACTTTGATTTGGGAGAATTGTTGTTTGTTATACCCACAGATTCTGACTGACACAGCTAATTTGTGAAACTAATAGCAAGTTAGCTGATATTTTGGCTTCAAATTTGGCAATTCATTACTCTTCCTTTTTTAAAAAAAGCCAGTACACCCAGTCTAGAAGCAGAAAGAAAATCACATCACAGGGTTCAGACAAACTCAGTAATGAGTTGTCAAAGAAGGGATTAAGACAAAAATGTTTGGCAAACAATTGCAAACATATACAAACAACTCACTGAATTTAAAAGTGAGAGTTCCTAATGCAGGATTTAAATAATTAGCTCAGGTCTAGCTGTACTGCAAAAAGAAGGGAGTGCAAAAAGTTGTTCAGACAACTCACTTTAAGAGCACGTCCTTCTTCACTTCATGGACTTGTGTAGCTTCAAAAAGCAGCTGATGGCAGGGGACATTGATGTACGATAAATGTAGCATGCAATCACTCTGATTGTTTGTGATCATGACATTTCACAAACGCTGCTTCTCTGTCATTTTCTAAAGTATTGTTTTAAAGGGTTGTGACAGAGGAAAAAGAAATAATAAAAAAAAAAATAACAAAACAAGGAGAAATGTCACCCATCTCCCTAGACAAGCCAGATTGAAAAATTGAAAAGAAACCAACTTGGATGAGATAGATTCATAGCACTGACACCACACCAGCAAAATCAGAGTTAGATTTTGAGATTATTGAAGTAATTAAGTTTCTTTTCACAGGAATTTACAGTATGCTATCTATATACTATATTTAGTGTGGCAGTACTGCCTTGTGGTCAGAGCAAGAGCTTGCTGGATGTTTTTTTATTTGACTCTGTTACTGACATACTTTGTGACCTTGAGGTTCACACCCCACTTGTGAGATGGGGATAATAATCTTAACCTATTTTGCAGCTGATCAGATGAAATCTCTGAGTGCTCTCTTCAGATGCCTGCAGCCAATAATTAATGCACCTTGCACTGCATTGTTTTTCTTATTTTGTAATGGGAATTAAATAAGCTTTAAATTTTTTAGAAAAGTTTCCCTGCCCTGACCACAACCCACACTCAGCCCATTGCATCTGTAGATGGGAGAACAGAAGTGGACCCAATTCAGTTACCCCTTCAGCCACAAAAGCAAGGTCGGACCATAGATTCAGCCCATGTGCTTGCAGACAGATACTCAGGCAATATCTGGACCTTTGCTATTTTCCACGTGTGTAACAATATCTTTAAGGTTTTCCATCCATGTAAAACTCTCATCTAAACCTTATTGTCTCTTCACTTGACTACTACATGTTCTTTCTCCCTTCATCTTGGCCACCATCCATTAGGAAGACCTGATGCCTGAACAAAATTAATTTATTCCTAATGGCTTTATTGTTTAATTAGTGTATACTGCTGCAGAGAACATTAGGTGCGTGTGATTTTAAATTTTTTTAATCACCGTCAAAACCAGCATTTATTGAGTTATTAATTCAGTTAAACAGTTAAAAAGCTATTTTTCTCTCCATTGTGTCCTAACTCAGTGGGATAATATGAATTGTGTCAATTGAATGGTTCCACCAGAAACAATTGGTCTGCCCATACACCTGGACATACAGATGTGCTTTAACCACCTTGATACTTCAAAGTTAATTTCTATATGTTGAACTTAAATTGTCAGGATGACCATTTATAGCCCTGGTGTGGCACATCTGGAGTGCTGTATCCAGTTCTGGCCTCCTCAAGACAACAGAGACACAGTGGGTCCAGCAGAGGGTGACAAAGATGATTAAGGGACTAGAGCATCTCCTCCAGACATGTCCAGTGCCCTACAGCAACACCATCCCTTGGCATTCTAAGCCATTATCAGCTTCTCCTCAAAAACATCATGCTTTTCCCTCACTCTCAATACTTTGAAGGTGAGAGACTGAAGGAAATAGATGAAGGTGTTCCATCAAATCTTCATTCAAAAGGAATTCTTCGGTCACCTTTGAACCCAGATCACCACAGAAACAAGCAGCAAGTGTGAGCTATTCCCTTCTCTGATGAAATTTTCTGGTTTTATTTGCTTTTCCTGAAATGAAACAGCCCAAACTCCATATCCAGAACTAACAGGGTTGAGCTAGATTTTCTCTTCACCCACTTCATTTTGTCTGTATCTTTTAACCTTAATCTCCTTGTTTGTATTTGCAAAACTCAGATGAGATTTAATGCTCTAAAAGTCACCACAATCAGAATATTTACCATCCAAAAACCCCAAAAATTAAAAACTGAAGTCTCTAATTTTCATTACTCTGAAGAAATGGAAAGACCAATCATTTAAGAACAGCATAGTGCAAATTTCATTAGGGTCACCCCACAGAGCAAACAGAGCTGCTTGAGCTCAGAAATTACCCTGACTCAGAATATATGGATATATGCTGATCAATCATAAATTTTTACCTGGAAATCAAAATAAGGTTTCTAATTGGTGAAATTACAAAGTTCAGGAATACTCTTCTGGTAGGTGTGTTTTATTAGAGGAGTTGGGGACAGGAAATGTGAAATAGTGAAATTATATTAAATAATTCCTGTGACAATCTGAAGGAAGTCCCTCTTTCTGTACCCAAAGCCCCAGTGCAGATGCACTTACACTGATAAAGGACTACATATCCTCTAGGGTGCACCATGAGCTGTGCTGGCAAAAGCTACATAAATAGAGCAGAAAGAGTCTTGTAGTGTAGAGTATGCTGAAGAGAGAGTGACAGAGACCCTGCCTGAGATAAACTGGGTGAGGTGGCTCCAGCTGCAGTATTGGAGGGTCAAGTGTACAGACCAACTCTCAGTGTCTCATTCCTAAGGTTATAACTTTGAACAAAAGACATTTTAAAAACCATTGAAAATCCTCCTGGTAGGAGATTCTTCTTGTGCAACAGAAACAAAGACTATATCACAGTTAGATTGAAAAAAAACAAACAAAATCTTCTCAACTGAACCGCCAATATATATTTCATTGACAGGGGTTTTTATTACCATCCATCATTATATTGTGTAAATGAGTTAATATGGTTTTTAAATTCCTAGAGAGGTCTTTGTTTAATTAGCAGGAACTGAATTTTGTCTAAATTATTTCTAGAGCTTGTTTGCAGGAAATCTATTTTATTGGGCTTTGAATACCATTATTTAAATAATATACTCAGGCAGTAACTGACAATAGCTTATGCTGACCTTGAATTCACTACACAGGAATAAATGTAATGTCAAACCTTATTCTTTTGCATGTTACCCTGATCATTTCATACCATGGAAGTGGAGCAAGCAGACAATTTCAAGAGAATGGAGATTTAAGCTAGATTTTAACAGCTCTTTGGCCAAACCTCAAAAGTGGGCAGCTCTGAGAATACAATGAGACAGGAGCTTCGGAATGACCACCACTGCCTCTCATGTGAACTCTGTGCAACAACCAAAGCTGGTTCCAATTTATTCCACATCACTGCTGGTAAAGCTCCTGTCCCCAGCAAAGCAAATGCAGATCTGAAGGAAAGACCTTGACTGCATGGGGCAGTGTCTCGTCTACACTGTTTTGGGTAAAAACAGAAATGCTCCTGATGGGTTCCTGCCTCTTGCTTTCAGTCAGCTTGTGCCACTCAATGCCTTCTGCAGAACAAGGAGAAATGCTGTAAAACTCCTTTCACTGTTTTTGACCATCACTCTAGTGGCTTCTTCTGTAACCCTGTTTTTAGTAATTTTGGATTAGAATTCTGATCTGAAAATGCTTTTGTACCTAACAAAAATACTTGGGAACATGGCAGGTTGCTGTTTCTTTATACTCTTATCCCAAAATTATACAAAAAACCAGTACTAAATATTCACTATGGAACCTGATATCACACTAGAAAACAGATACACTGTGTGACTTACCTGGCTTGTCAGACACCAACCACTGAATAAATATCCAAAGATGTAGTTAAGGTCCAGAGATATTAGATGATCTAATACTTTGTGCTCTGCCAGCATGAAGGTGTTTGCAAATCGTTCATTAAACAGAAACATTTGAAATCCAGACTTTGCCAGACCACATCAGCCCCACAAACATGAGGCATCAAAGCTCTGTTGAGGATCTGGGTATGAACAATCTTCCCAAGGTCATCCCCAGTTTGTAGCAGTGTCAGGAATGAAAGCCATGCTGTCCACATTGCAGACAAATACCATAACAACCGAACAGTCCTCCCTCTGTAAAAGGAATGTACAACAGGAATCTCTATTTCCAGATAATACAGGGAGTCACCCTCCGTTACGTGAGGATATTTACACCTGGGGGAAAAAAGAAATCAACAGTTCTTTTGTTTTAACCTTTCTCTTGATCTTGAGGCTTCAATCCAACATTCTCAGTCTCCAAAACAAAACCAGTAAATTGACATGTCATACAGCTTACAAAATGAGGAGTGTTATCAAAGACAGGCTGTGCAACTAGGCTTCGTTCAGTACAGAAGCACAATTCATATTGTTCCCACCTATTACCAGAGGTTGAATACGTAAAATATGAACCATTCCACAATCTGCATACTCATTTATATTACCTTTATGTGAAACTTAGGATATAAAAAATGTTCTGTTTCCCCTTCAAGCGTAGCACTCTGTGTAACACAAGCCAGCTAAGTTATCTTGGTGAGACCAGGCTTTGCTCCATGCTTTGCAAAGGAAAAGTGGACATTTACCCTTTGAGTTTAAAAGTGAAGCTGAAACTTCCAATAGCAGTAGTGATTACATTTTCTGACATTTATGACACTTCTTGGTCCCAGATTTTATATGAGTTTAAGCTGGTTTGGGATTGGTACACATATAAAATTTTCTAGTTGACACAGAAGAGACTGTGGCTCTAAATAAAACTTTAGCATAATGTATAAGCTTTTGGGGGCTTCCAGGTAAAGTATAAAGTAGGGGCAGCAGCTGTTTTACTCCAATTTTCTCAAAATCAAGGTGCAAAGCCAAACTTTGGAATAATCTCAGGCAAAAGCAAATTTTTGGTATCAAATTCTTGCAGAGCAAAGCAATTAAGACTCAGAATTAAAATGGCATTGGAAGGATCTCCACTGAACTGCTTACAGCATCTGCTGTGAGACACCAGTTGAAATGTAACTAAGTCCCTTATTCCTACCTTGCATTTCTCCTTCTCCTCTAACTCCTACTTCTTTAACCTTTCCCAAACTTCTTTTTTATTCTCAACCCGCTTGCCTGCGCTATTGCTTTCCCCATCTCCTGTTGGAGAATCTTACAGGATTCTCTTTACTACTCCTCCTCATTCCACCACCCCTTCTGCTTAACTATCCCCTCATCATCTCAGACACATCTCACTTTATTTATAATTCTGCCCAGTTTGGTGTTTCTTCCTTCATCATTTTAATCTTTCCTTATTTCTGTTCCTCAGCTCCTCTGCTTCCATTTTCTTGGGCCAATTTACCTCCTGGAATCTCCTGGCTATGCTTCTCTGCCTGTTTTTACTCTTGGAAACTTTCCTAACATCCTATCCTGGTGTCTGGCTGTATTTCTTTTTATTTTAGCCTTCAGAGACACAGCCAGGGAAGAGCTCTATCTTTGCAGAAGCCTAGCAAATATGAGACTGTTACTGTGAACAGAGCTCCAGCCTTCTCTGCTTCAGGCTGAAAAGTCCAAGTAATTCATTCTTTCCTTATGGACCATGTATTTTCACATCATTCTTGTTCTCCAAAATTTCAGTCCATTTATTGAAATAAAATACTGCACCCTGAGTAATGTTCTAGCACTGAGACCTTATCAGTACCAGGTAGAGGAAAATGTATGATTTCCCTCTAATCAAGTACCTTCTCCTTTCCATTCAAGTTCTTTCTTTGTCTGCTCTTTCTCAAAGTCTTTCTATCCCCTGAATCACTTTAAGCCCAGTTGTGCCAGAGATCAGAATTCTGGTCTCTTCAGGTAATTCCAGTTGTAAGCTATACATTTCCCCTAGAAACACAAGGGTAGTTCCAGTCTCAAAAGAAGAGCACCCTGAATACAACTAATTGCTCACTGTTCTGCCCCAATAATCTGAAGTATTTTTGGTATTCTGATAAATATTGACTCAGGAATTTAAAGCAAAATGAACTAGCAATGTTGGTGGATATAACCACTTGTGGAAAAAACAACACTGACTCTTTTATTTTATGAAAATATTTTTTTAAACTTTTCACTCTGTTTATGGAAGTGAGAAGCAGGATCAGTCTAATCTGATTTAAAGACATATGGATTTAAGCAACACTTTCAGAAGGAGAAATAAAATAAGTAAAGAACAGCTTTTGGCATTACCTTTAAAACTGTGCTAAAGCTACTTTTGCTTACAGAATTTTTACACAGCATGCAATATCCATATGCTTCCATAGTCAGTGAAGATGCTAGGAAAGGGACTTCTCACTTTGACTGAAAATAAAAATGCCATAAACAGTTATTTGCAGTTAATCCTTGAAAAACAAAAACAGCACTAAATTAAATTTTGCTCTTTAAATTATATTGACAATTCTGTAGAGCGAGATCAATTTTTAAATTTGGCATCAAAAGGGATCCCACTTGTTTCCCTGATTTATTGACAACCGCTTTACATATTCTCGCTTATAACAGTGAACACAGCAATTTAATTTGTTCTCTAAATTCCTCAGCTTCAGTAGAGTCTTTGTAGTATACAGATAATAATTTACTCTGAATTGTGGTCTGACCACCACTTGATGCAATGAGGAGTGTGCTGGGAAGCCTCTCTGAACCATTTCAAGCAGCCTTTCAAGAAGCTATCCAGCAAGGAAGATTAAACATTAGCTGATTACCGACAAGTAATTAACAATGTCAACGAAACACAGAAACTGAATTAATAATAATTATATCATCAACACGCTGATCATCTTGTAGAGAATCCCAGGGAAGAGGAGAGGTTAATTACTCATTGCTAGCAGAACAGCAGGAAGTCGACCAAAACCATGCCTCTGCATGGTGTTAACTGCCAGGCAGATAATTAATTAACATCATAATTGTAATGCAGGCAGCATGAAAATATTGAAATATTACTTCATTTCCATTCTATTACCTATCCAGCACATTCTGTAACTTAAAGGCTTGAACTGCAAAGCTTGGTTGTGTCCAGAGTCCCAGGTGATGTGGTTTTGACTTTATTTTACATCAGATACCTGTAATGAATGAGAGACTGAGAGGTTTAGGACAAAGAGACAGCAGAGAGTCAGTTCAGACACAGATTTCTCTGTCTTGACACAAGATGTTCAAGCATGATTCAGGAAGAATTAGACCTGTGGGTATGTGCATGGCTAAGGAGAGTTAGACTGTCAACAATTTCTGCCAAAATAAAGTAAATCAACAAAATATGTGGAAAGTATAGTAAATCACATAGAATCATAGAATAGAATCACCGAATCACTCCTGTTGGAAATAACCTCCAAGGATGCTGAGTCCAACCATTCACCCAGCCCTGCCAAGTCCATCACTAAACCACATCCCCAGGTTCCACATTACACATCTTTTAAATACCCCCAGGAACTGTGATTTCACAACTTCCCTGTGCAGCCTGTTCGAATGCCTGACAACCCTTCCAGTGCTCAGGTTCTTCCTAATATCCCATCTAAACCTCCCTGGTACACCTTGAGGCCATTTCCTCTCGTTACCTGTGAAAAGAGGTTAATCCCCACCTGGCTGCAGCCCCTTTTCTGGGAGTTATAGAGAGCAAGAAGGTCCCTGAGCCTTCTTTTCTCCAGGCCAAACAATCCCAGCTGCCTCAGCTGCTCCTCATAAGACTTGTGCTCCAGACCTTCCAAATGAGGGTACATTCTTGATCTCAGTCCCAAGCAAATCTTCAGGAAGAAGTTGTATGGACATTAGCTGTCATACTTGCACTCCCCTGTTGAATGTCATGACCTTCAGCTCTTCTGAAGGTTATTCTGCAGGTGCTTTTGTTTGATGCCTTCTATGAGAGATGCTCTTCTTCCATCACAAGTTGTGTGGCTTGAAGCAGGAATGCTGACAGTCCCTATAGTGCCTGCAGGATGGCACATCACATAAAGGGAAGTATTCTGTACAGTTCTGGTCAAACTGATCCAGGACAGAGTAAATTAGGAGGTCCTCTAATGTCTCCATTCTGTCAAACAGACAAAACCAATTTTACATGCCCACTTGCCCTGCTGGAAAAACTTCATATCGCTTTGTGTTCAAAAATATCTGTCCTATAACTATGACCTTCTGAGACTTAAGCCTGGTGAAGAGAGCCCATCTCAATGAGCTTACAAAACCTCCTTCAAATCAAATGACAGGTGCAGGCAATTGCTTTACTAAAGCTGGTCTCAATTTCCTGGTTTGAAAAAGGGGAGGAGAGGGGAAGGGAGGAAAGAAGGGAAAAAAGAAAGGGGAGGGGGAAAAAAAGGAATAAGAAAAGGAAGGAGAAAAGGAAGGGGAAAGGGAAAAAGGGAGAAAGAAAGGGAGAAAGAGCCCAACCCAGTACTAGGAAAGCATGCTGGGAAAATAATGACTCTGCAAAATGCCCAGGCAGAATTAGAGATGAAAGCCACCATTACCAAGTGAGGAAAGAGCATTGTTACTGGAGTACATTGAGCTGAATAGGGCATATGAAATCTGGCTAATATTTCTTTGATATTGTGTGTCACAACTGATCTGCTTGGAGGTAGAAAGCAACATAAGACAAAATGTGCAAATATAAACTTCCTTGATCAGTTTATATTGAATTTTGATCATCAGTAAATTTAAATTGCCTGAGAGCTTGAAACAGAATGGTTTTGAAAAAGGCACAATTGACCTAAAATAGAATAAGCTCACCAGAGTTAGACCCTGTTAGTTTTTTTTAAGACTGTGCTCTGAAAGAGTTATGGTGATCTGTAAAACTTCTCGTTGTCACCCAAATCCACTGCATGTTAACATGTAGTGCATTCTGTGTTTGTGCCATTGGCTGCCTGCAAAATAAAGTGCTCAACTCCAGGCTGGCAGAAGAACAGATTGGTGGTTATGCCTGGGGTGTGGTGAACACATCATGAGTTCCTTCCTAGGTTTCATGCAGCCTTTCTGTATGTGGACTCTCACCATTTAATTAACTGCTTGTATAGCTCCATCTGCACCTGTAGAGCAGCAGAAGTTATACCTGGAGATAAATAAATAAGTTCATTAAGAGTTTGAAACATATTCCGAGAGGGAACACACATTACAGTAGACACATCTCCGTAACATTTCTTGAAGAGAGAAGGACAACTACTCTTGCATTCTGGCCAAGATTCTCTTTGTGACAGAGGATCTAACACCCAGAGCCTGTTTGTGACCTCTCCCTGCTCATATAAATGCTTGTGCAGTCACTACACTATCAATCTTTAACTCATAACCTTGACAAGCACTCTGGGACTGACAGGAGCTGCAGAGCACCGAGTCCCTTTCCATTCTGCCCAGAGCCAGGTCTTATTTCAGTATGCAGCCAGTGAACTTCTCACTGGAGGTCATGCTTGGAGTATTAAACAGATATACTGAACAGTTACCAACACCACCAAACGTAGTGGAGTCGGTTCTTATCTGCACTGTAATAAGCAGGAGTAATCCTAGTGTGTTCCTCAGGCTTTCTCCAGTGCTGGTGGAGAGTGAGAGCACTGGAAGAGCCAGGTCCTTCTCAGTCCCCTGCAGTCACTGCTGCCCTCACACCATACACAGCCATATCCTCATGAGTGCAACACGACTCAGCTCACCCAGCAGGCTGTAAAACTCAGAACACACCAAGAAAGGGACGGGTGAAAATGCAGAGCATTTTTAAATTGCTTGTTTACTGCTTGAACTTCACTGATAATTCATTAAGATGATTTTTACCACAACAAAATGATAATAAGTACAACCCCAAAGAACCTTAAGTGAGGGTTTGAGACTCCTTATTCTATGACCTAAAAAACCTATTTCACATTGAGAACAAAGGATAGATATATTTTATGTCTAAATGGTACTAAGAAATAAAAGAATTTGCAGCCCTGGTTTAAATATCTTATATTGCCCCGGAAGAAGGAATGTCATTCAATTTTCAACATTTTGCAAACATCAAAGTGAAACCAGCCTTTTGGTGACTGAGTCAATGATAACTCAAATTATATAAATGACAAAGGTAGTTAAAAGCTCACCTGTACTAGAATATTTAATGTTATTAGAAAAGCTATTTTAGAATATTCACATCTGGGAATCCTTCCAGGTAGTTTGTCTCAGCAGGGTATGCTGATAAATATCTTGTTGCCCCAGTGCTACGGCCTTTGGCGGGATGTCCAACTCCCACATGTCCTTCTGTTTCTTCCCATGATAAACAGATCCTTGTGTACTTGTGTAGACGAATTTCTTTAAAATGTAACAATTCCCTTTGGGAAATCTTAAACCTATTCCTTTCTGTACTCCACTTAACCTTTCCAGCCTCTTTTCCAGCAGAAATCCAGTCTTTATTTTAGAGATAAAAGAAATTATTCTATCTCTAAAATAAACATCTGTAAATGTCACCTTCTGCATATTCTGCATTTCCTTTAGTAGCACTTTATTAAGTCATAGTATGTAATCTAAATATAAAGTAAGAAAATGGGAGGTGCCAGCCACTTTGGCCTGCATCCCTGACTCACATGGATTTATTAAAAGCTATTCACCCTCCCAATTGATTTAAATGGAAACAGTGCTGCTGTAATGAATACTTGTACCTCAAATGATGGTGAGAAGACACATTCATATGTACCTCATCCTACAAAGCTGAAGCAGGCATGCTTGAAGAGTGGTAAATTTTTAGGAATTTCTGTCCAGGTACTTTAGACCATAATTATTTTCAACACTGCTGCTGGCTGTCAAAGGAGTTGTATGAAGCTTTAACATGGGTTTTAAATCTGTTTTTTCATCTGTCCTTTTGTTTTCCATACATTAACTTCTTCTCAAACTCTAGTCTTGATGAGTCCTGAAATCTGCCTTTGCTGATTTTCCTTGCATGCCCTGTATTTTACACATGTAAAATGTGGGTGTTTTTTTTAAATACAGAGCTAAACAAATGTGGATACAATCTCCAGCATAAGCCAGCTAAGCTAAATCAAAATAAATAGAGATTCCCAGAATGAAGTACATCATAGTGTAATGGGTTGATCTTTAATGATACAATTATATATGGAACATTTCGAGCAACTTTGCCCAATTACATCCAAAGACACTGGTTACTACACTAAGGGTTTTGTTAATCTCAATAAAGAAAGGGTGGTCTGAAATGCAGCCACTAGATAATTAAAATTAGAATGCTATAGATGGCTCCTAGATTACTCATTTTATATAACGAATTGAAAGCCTAATAGGAAAACTCATAATACCAGCCCTCTTAACATTAACAATTACCATGATTAACAATGATACTCACAACTCATTTTTCATTAAAGACTATGGGCAGAGATAAGCTTGTTTATATAGACTAGCTTTTGAACTGATGAGCTATTTATCACTCCAAAAGCCATGAAAGGACAGAACAGCACCCAGCAATTAAAACTTGCAAAGTGACCTCGTGACAGTGAAAGACCCACCCTTCTCTGGAGCAACAGCAAGGCAATTGTTTTTGAATCAGTTAAAAATGGAAAGATCATTTGTTGGTTTGTTAAAACATATATCTTGGCCTTGTAGCAACTGGAGTGTACTGCTTCACACAGAAGGGCTCTCATAGAAATGCAGATTTTCCAGTGTACACCACAAATCACAGAGGTGAAGTTTTAAGAGATACTAGATCAAAAGACTGATGTGCAAAGGATCAATAGTGCTTTATATTAAAACAGCAAATAAAGAAACAAGGTTTTGCATAGGTGTTATCATAGACAAAGATCACAGCATATGCCATGTATGTGTCTCAACTTGATATCCCAATCAATCCTCATTTTCCTATTCTTATTTTGAGTTTCCTGTCTCATTGCTGAATTCTCTCATTACTCCTCCCAGACTAAGCTTTTGAGAGGAAGAAAGTCTCTTATTTACCTGTCACCAAAAAAAAACAAAAAACCACCAAACAGTTGGGTCCTACTCCAAAAAAATTTCTCCACTACTTGAAACTTTTCCCAGGTTCAGCAGAGAGTTGAGGAGTCAAGATAATGCACGTAGGAAAACAGCACAGAAGTAAAAGGACCAGGTTTTTCTAAAGATGGAAATAAATTAGTCAGACATGGCTAAACTGTTCAATTCAGGTATGTAATATTTGTCAGGTATTATTTACAGATTCATCTTTTCAGTCATATGATATTAGATATGCTCAGAGTGCAGTATAATATTAAAAGAGACTAAGAAATACCACAAAATACAAGACATCCTTGCTAGCAATGATTCAACTACCCATTGAGAAGGGAAGGAAACATTTAAGAACCACATATATCCACTTTAGTCTTACCACCACAGCACTAAGGAAACATAAGGAAAAGAAAATTTAGAAGAAGCTTTGCAAAATTACCAGTTTGAAAGATATTATGTGAAAGATATATGCTTAACCCACATTTAATTCACATTCAGGAGCTACCCAATATTTTTATTAATCAAATTAATTTACTATTCAATTAAAAAGCAAAAGTAAATGTGAAAGCTCTGTTATACCAGCTCCATCAGAAACACACATGCCCATATATGCATATACAGTCAATTTAAAAAACAATGAACTATCTGTCCACAGGTAACATACGTCTCTAGAAATTGTCTTCATTTGCTTTGGAAAGAAATTAGATGTAAGAAATTTGCTTGCTGGAGGAATGAGAGGGAATCAGACAGCAGCCTTCAAGAGCAGATATAATAGTTTGTGCCTTTTCTATGCTTCTGAGTTCTTCGGGTACCAATTGATTCAGGGTGATATGCACAGGCTAACTAAACATAATTAACACATGCTACATTTATTTCCTCGTGGCTCCTCCCATTGCTACACTATTTTTCAGCAGCTGATGACAATACCTGCAACTGATTTAAAATTAGTAACTCCTTCCATCCCAGCACACCTTAAAAATTCTGGGTGAGTTTCTGAGAGGATTAACCACAGGCTGGTGGGAGGGCAGAGCAGGTGCCATGACCTTGTGGGGCCAAAGCTATGCTGAAGACATTGGCAGACCTACCGGGGGACACATTCTGCTGCTTGGCCATCAGCTAGAATCCCTTCATCCTCCCTGCTGCAGCTACTGTTTCATGAAATACATTCTCCAAAACATAATTTCCCAGTAACCAGCGGAACCCTGTGTTCTGCTGATGGGAAAGACTCAACAGACTTTTCTTCCCAACCATGCACAGATGCTTTTCTGACAGCGCACATCAGATTATTTGACTCCCACTATGGTCTCAGCCTATTGCAGTGTATGTATGTAAACCTAAAAACTGTTTTCCATTAGAAATTAATGGTTATTTACTGACCTGTGTTGTCCCTCCTTATCAGCAGATAATGCACTGTATACTTCCCACAAAACCCAGCCCAACACCTGAGAGACACAGGATGTTTGTATGTGTGGAGCTTCATGCAAACCCAAAGGTGTCACTTCTTCAGCTTGCCTGCTGAAGCATCTTGCTTCAAGATCTTGCTTGGCACCTGCCAAGCATCTTGCTTTTAATGATAAAAAAGGGAGAGGGAATCATGCAGGCTGTGGGGTCTGAAGAAGGAAATAACCAAAAATAATCCAGGCTTTCTCTAATACATTTACTGTCCCAGTCAAAACCACCTGACTCCTTCTGGATCAAGGCTGTGATTACAACTTCCTGTGTTTCCAGGGTTTGTGGTGCCCCACAGGTGTCCTTACTTGCAGAGGAGGTGACTGTCAGTATAAAATCTATGCCATTTGCTTTTTCAGGGAAGATATCAGGAAAGATGACAGGTTTTCTCCTTTCAGAGGTCTTGAGAAAGTTCCCAGAAAGCTCTGACTTCAACAAATGCAAAGGAACTTGCAGACTGATGGCTGGCTGCTTGAATGCATGTTTCCAAGAGACAGGATGAATGGGGCTTGAAGTTTGGCATGATCCAAGACCACATTAGGAAATAAACTCTAGATTCAACCAGTGAAAATCACATTTTTGCATAACTATCTTTTCCAACAATTAATTTTCAAAGTTCCTGTGGGTAAAACCTCCAACCTCAGTTCCAGGGCTCTGAATCAAAACTAAAGCTTTTAAAGCAAAGTGCCCAGAATAATCATAAACTCACACGTGGAACATCTGCCAGCAAATTCTGATTGAGGAGATTCCTTCTGCTTTTAGTGTTAGATGAGGAGGAAGTAAAGAATTGTTTGTCTTGAGTTAGTTTCCTGGACAGAAGCTCACAAGCCTGGTTTGGTAAATCAAGACTAGAGAGAAGTTAGATAGAAATTTAATCATGATTGACACATAGATTGCAGTCTCTTTAGAGCAAAGTGATACATCGTCTGCACTCATATATCATGTCATACCAACAAGACTTGAAACACACATCAAAGTAAATGGCATTGGAAGATAGTCTTTACATGCAGTTTTCTTGAAAGTGAGTTTTAAAATGGATCTTTTCTGATACAGATCTACACCCCACAGATTAAAAGTTCAGATAACTTTTAGGCTCTAGATAACTGAATTGTAGAATAACTGGAAAGGGACCTTTGGAAGTCCCCTGGTCCAGCTCCTTACTCAAAGTGGGGCTGGCTTTGAAGTTTGAGTGATTTGTTCTAGGCCCTGTCCAGGACAGTTTTGAGTATCTCCAAGGATGGATAACCTACAGACTTCCTGAGAAACCTGTTGCAGAGCAAAGACAATTTTTAAAGTGTGTTTCCCCTGTTCCCTTTCTTGGGGAGAAATTGAAATCTTAGGATCAGGTCAATTCCAGACTAGTCTTTCTTTAGAAAAGAGAATGAAAGGGTTCAAACACCAGTTTGGGCAAGATCAACACTCACCTTCAATCTCTGTGCTTTCTGTCCTCTGCCATGGCCTGTGTGCTCTCTGCTGGGGCTCTGTTCTGAGGAAGGTCGATTTCCATACATGTCATATATGATTAGCAGGGACTTTAGCTCAATAACCATGGTCTGTTACAACAGCAAGGTATGGAAACAGTCTTTTCTTATTCTCACACCCTACAGAACTTACCCCAGCTCATCTAAATAGACAGCAGCAGGGGAAAGAAGTGAACCCAGTTTCCCTCAGTTCCAGAGGAACTCAGTGACCATAGCAGAGAGATCAGAGAGGACATACAAATGGACAGGCAATTCCTGAGACTTTTTAAAGTCCAAAGAAATACCATTTTCTCATTTCTGTAGTTATTTTTTCTGAGACAGCTTGCTCTGAAATGGAAAAGAATATTGAAAAAGTCAGATTTACATTATTCATTGAAAGCAAATGAGAAGTGGGCAAAGAAAGAAAGTGTTAATGGAGAGAACACCTATAAAAACCACCACTATGACTTGGAAACTGTGCTTATGCACAGACATTTGCATATTCATCTGAGTGGTACCTTGCAGGTATGAAATTGAGATAATGCATTAAAAGACATGCACTTTAAGCTTGTATACCTAAAGCTTCTCAGGCTCATTTTCCCCAATCTCCTTATTTGTGATTTATTTCTGAAGACTAAATTAAGTTTTTAAGTAAACAGTTGCAGTGTAACAAGCTAATCTGGGAACTATGTAACTCATTTCTCACTCTTATAGATAGGAAAAATATTCAATTAGTATTCTGTCCATGTTAATTTTTAATTTAAAGCCTTTAACCAAAGTACAATGGACTTTTGACATACAAATATTAAAAATTAAATTTCCTGAGTTCATTATCTGATAATTAGAACTAAATAACATCTTAACTGAGAGACAAACCCCACGCAAAGCAAGTCAGTTCCATTTAAGATTCCATTAGAAAAGTGTTTGAGCTAGTATGTAATGGACCATAAAATTTAATTTGGAAATGATATTACCAAAAATGATGGAATGATACCAGTCACAAAAGGATATGTAGGCAGCCCTCATCTTTTCATTTGGCATGATGTTCTTCTATTGATTCTGTAGAATCAGAAAGGAATTACTTAATATTGCACAGAATAACATATGTAGGGTTTTTCTCCCTTTTCTCCAGCGCCTCGGTATTTAAAAGTCAGAATTGACCAGTGTAGCTCCATGTAATTACAAAGATTTCCTTATCTTAGCCTATTTGCTGAAGTCATCCTAAAGAAAGGGTCCCCTAATCCATTGGCTGTCTCATATCTCATTTACATTGGTGGTAATCCCCATCCTATCTCAGCATTTAGGTAATGACTTTGGGATTAAATTGCACTCCTTGCAATTCTTTACTTTCAAATCTCTACAACATATCAGTGGGCCCAGCTGAATAGGGCTGTCAGAGGGCTGGTAATGCAGCCAGGGAGGTAAGGGCTCCGACTTTAAAGTGAAATTAACTTTCTCCATAATAAGACCTTAAGAAAAGAAAACCTTGACTCGGTGTTGCAGAGTATTTTGGGATGTTATAAAGAGATGCCAGGATTAAGTTATACTAAGCTTTCTAAACAAGTGTATTTAGCTATTTTTGCTGCATTTATAGCTAAGGTGGGTTTAGTAAGTCATTTTCAGATTGTTATCGATTGAAAAGCCCTGCAAATGTTGGGTGTATCTTTAATATTACCTTTTTTAAAACTCTGAACCTTACTGCTCCAAACCAGTAGGATCACAGCATTGAATTTCATTTAACTTTTCACATTCAGTGAGAAAAATCTGCTTTTCATTATGACCTAATACTGAAAATGAAAATCAATTAATTGGAAAATTAACAACTTAGGGCCAAATTCAAGCAGGTATCTAAGTACATTTCTATTTTTAAGCATGGGAATTATTTCACCGAAATGAATAAGTAGTCAACTATATTCAAAATTAAATATATATTTAAATATTTTTTGGTTTAAATCTTGTTAAATTTGGGCTTCAATTAGAAGTTTTTCATGAGTCATCTCTTTTATCTGTTGCAATAAACGGCAGTTGTATAAAATACACACCTATATTGGTGGGGAAGCTAAATCATATATGTCATTACAGCTATGTTATGGAAATAAATATAGATAGTGTCATGTGCAGATGTTGCTGCATAAAGCTCTATTATAGAAAGGTATTTTTATTTGCTGAACTTAACATTTCTAAGTCCTTAAGTTACTTTGCTTACCAAATATCTATTTACTCACATTGCATCTTTTGAACTTCAGCTCTTTCCAAGACTGGAGAGAACACCTTGTTTTGCTGGAATAAGAACATCCTTTCAGCTGCTTTACTGAGGTGCTGTAAAGAACCAGATGTGAAATGAGAGACCTGACTTTCAGCAGATGGATTGTGATGCAGTCGAGAAGACCATGGCTTTTTGGCCAAATCACCACTTTGATCATTTCAGAGTGAGGGGAAGTTTGCCAGAAATGCCAAAAGAACTGCCATACAGGCTCTTTTATTCTCATTAATTAACCACTAAGAGATGAAAATAGCTTTACCAGCTGATAGTGAATACACTCCTGGAAGTATTATTTCAACCCAAAGTTGCCTAGGAATTGCAGAGGCATTGTTTAAAAACTAATTCTTTGAATATGAAATCAAATTTTTGCCATGCATGCTGCTCAGAGGCAACATTAACAAAAACCTCAGGTAATTACTAAGCAGTTACATTCCATTAAGACAATGCAGAAGGGCAATGCAAGGAATTTAATAGCAAGCCCTATTAAAATTTAATTAAACTTATCCTTGTTTATACTCTTGGTACTTTTACAACAGCCTGTAGCCCCTGTGTTGAGGTTTGTGAAATTTCTGACTATCACAGACTCCATGCTGTAAATAGGGCTGAGAAGCTCTCATGTCACACCTCATGTCACACCACCAGTGTGGCATCTTAACCCACACAGATACCATAAGGAGCTGGGGGATGGCATGACATATGAAGGGGAGGTTTTGCATTCCCCACCTGCCCCTTGCAATGATATTATTTATCTGGGAAAGGGAGAGGTTTTCATTCCCATCCCCAGGCACCAGGAGAAGGTAGTGCTTTGCTTTGCAGGGAAGCTGCATTCTCTGATGGTTGCCAGGGTCTGAGGAGCTGGACAAGCAAGATCATTAAAGCTGAATTAACACTGTGCTTCCAGAACCTAAAGATAGATGAACATCAACCTCCAGAACAAAAATATTTGAGGTTTTGATGTTTATGTGCTTTTGAAGAGTACGTCCTTTACCTTGCACAAAAATCACCTTCCCACTGTGAAACAAAGGCAGAGTTTAAGTGTTCAAGCTAATCTTACCAGCTGTTGTCAAACCAAGCTCACATGCATTTACAAGAACAGCAAATATTTGCAAGCCATGCAAAATTTTTTTGACAAATAATATTTGAAAGCAAATTGTTGAAAGGCACACCTAAGACAAAGTGCAAAGGCAACTATCATTTCCGCTACAAACCCTGGAGATAACAGAAACCATGAAGCACATAATGGCTCAAGTGTGCTGCACTGTGAGTGCTTAGCCATTTCACATCTCCTTGCAGCCTTTTTCATCCTCCTGGCTCTGTGGTTCAGCTCGGTTGTATCCAATGATGAGTGATAATTGGAAGCCCTCCTCCTGCCATTCTGCAGGACGATACGGAAATTAATTCTTGTACACTGTGCACTGCATACACCAGGGGAAGTTGACCCTATCAATTTACATACACTATAGGGGCCTGCTATCACACTGCAGCCAGCAAACAACTTCTCTTATCTAGGAAAGACCCTCATTTGTTATTTCTTGCTGAATACACCCACTCCCATTATTTCTGTAATTCTTTGCAATAATAGACCTTACCCTAATGAAACCTGCATTATGAGAAGGTTATAGTCCTGACCCAAAGACGATTAGCTCTGTGCTCTGTTATTGCTACATATGTAATTGTATAATTGATTTTAAAATTTACTTTTGTGCCCCCAAACCATAAAGTGAGCAGCCCATTAAGGGGGAGAAATATAATTAATATATCTATTAAAGAGGGGCAGGATATTATTGCAATTTTAGGATTATGCAGTAAGTGTCCACATAAAACTAAGGAAGAAACACAAAAGTTGAGATTCTCATCATGCTTCACTTGAGGTAACATATGCAGAGGATGTGAGTTTTCAGTGCACGACAAACTCAAGCTCAGACATAGCTCTATAAGATGTGCCTGTAGATTGGGGTCTAGTTTTATACACAACTCTGTGAAGCCAAGGGTAGAGTATTCTGCAGGCCTGAGCCTTTGTTAGTCTATGCTAATGAAGCCATGAAAATCTTTGTTTCCACATTGCTTACTTCTATATATATGCGTTACTATGCATCAAACACAATGTGAATGTTATTCCTCAGTCAATAAAAGACATACTAGATAATTAATTCATGTTTCAATAACTATATCTAAATAAATAAAACATACACAATGAACACCATATATTTTAAACTCAAAATAATTTTTGTCTCATTTATACCAAGTCCTTAATGTGTAATCAACTGACATTCCTGTCCTCTAAAGCAATCTGAGGCACACAGATTGTCTCATTGTCTCAGCTGTTAAGGTGGGGACATTCCCTCTTCAGACCAAGCATTGTGCTGCACTAAAACTCTGTATGTGTGAGCCCACCATGAAATGTGGGCTTTCACCACACAGCAGTCCTGGTGTCACTTGCACAGTGGCACCCGAGACTGGACTGGAACCTCCTCAAGACAGGGCAGATTTTGCACTAAGAGCTCACACTGCAACAGAAATGAGGAACTTGTCAGGTGGGAGGTGGGAGACGAGACCTGCTGGTGAAGCTGGCCAGTGGCCACTTCTTTGTCATTCCTCAAGGGGCTACACCAGGGAATTCAGCTGACTGGGACTCAGCTGGCCTAGCCACATTTCTTATGGACTCAGCTGGAGCCACAAATGTCATTTTGGTGGCCTCCATCAGCATTTCTTGCCCTCACCCTGTAGCCTAGCACCTCACGCCTGAGCTGCTGCAGCAGAACAGAACAGCCAGAGCCCTCAGCAGAGGTTCATTTTCTGCAGTCAAATTGCAGATCCTATTGTTACTTTACAAGTCCCACACACCCTCCTGATGGCTGCAAGACCCATGGGTCTGGTACCAGGGCTGACAGCCACCAGTGGCTTCTCTGAGGATGCCTGAAACAGCACCAGTCCTAGGGGATGGCTGGGTTGTGTCCCAAGCAACTTCCTGAAGTGACAAGTGACCTCCTGCCAAGAAGGTTGATGACTCTGAGGTGACATTTATCACTTCATGGGTTGGTGTTGAGTGCAAGTACTGAGTCTACACTACAGAGTGTGCCCTGGAGTCTGAGACCATCCCCAAAATGCTCTGTGTTCTACACCTACAAAAGAAAACTTGCAGCTCCTAGATCAATGAAATCATTCCCAGTAACTACTGCCTTGCCCGGGTCTGGTTTAAAAATATTATGTTCAGAAGTCAGAGCTTTTCTCCTTTGTTAGACAAGTTCATATTCCCACTCAGAATTACTCATCAGAGAACCATTTTGCATGGACATGCCACTATTGGATTTGGGAGATACGTTAAGGAAAAGGCAGTTGTGCAATTTGCACACAAAGTGGTTGGAATTGATCTAAAACAAACCTTTAACTTTCAAACTGGTTTAAGTGGGGAAAGGACCATTGGATAATTACATCATTTAACACATTGATTGTCTAAAAGTCAATTCTAATGATTTCAGAAATAGAGGGTATTGTGCTTTCCTCATTTTTAAGGAAAGATTTTTGCTCAGTGTGGAGGAGTAAATGGTGAATTTTTTAAAAGAGACAATGTAGAAGAGCTGCAGAAAACAAAAGTTTCATTGTGCCAAACAAGGCTTATTTCACAAAAGCTAAAAAAATCAATGGGACACAATTAAACTGGGTGCATCTCCCCTTACAGTACAACAAAGTATAAGAAATCTGAATGATTTGTGTGTAATCAGAATACAGAATTAAAGAGGTAATTTGTATCATTAGTCTGCCCACATCTATTTTACTTTGAAGTTATGAATCCTCTCTGTTATGTTTGGTCATTGTCACTTGATCATTAATGAAAAGGTGCCACAGTCAAAGCCCTAATATTAAATTTTCTTCTTTTTTTTTCCTAGTTACTTGTGCAATACTGTCTTTCTCTATCAGTTAGAACACAAAATACATGAACTTGTAAAAGGACACTGATATTTTGCATTTAGGTAAGACTTCAGACCGTTGGAAGGCAAAGTCTTCCTTTTACTCAGAAGACTGGCCAAGTGGGACTCTTTGCACACACAATGGAAAACTGAATTTTAGCCCCACATCTCAAGACACTTAGAACCTACTGTAAGAAAAGTTGCATTCATTTAACTGAAGGAGAGTTCTCAAATCAATTTAGTCACACCACTGCAAATCCACGTGGACAATATTAAATCAATTTGAACCCGACCTATTTCAATTTGGCTTAATTCAGAAAGGAATCCATTTAAGCTGAAGCAATATATGCAAGGTTTACATTTGTGTAACAGTTTGCACAAAGGCACTTGCAATAGTTTAAGCAAATCAGCTAGGGAAGTAACTTCAGGTTCTGTCTACATTTAGAGTATTACAACAGCAATGAAACACTGTAGCTCTGCACTTGCAGTGTAGTTTTCAGGATACCAGAGAAATTTTGCTTCTTAATGGTACAGTACTTTCATTCCCAGTAAAAAATTGTTGTCAAGCTTAAATTCAGATTTTCATCCCAAAAGTGGAACAAGGGACACCTTACATCACTACATCCTTGCATCAAGGATAACATGATGTGAAGTGGCTATTGAGTCACACAGCATCCTCATTCTGCCAAAGCACAGCTGTGAGTGGTTAGCAGAGGGCAGGGATTCTCCCAATATTTCTTGGATAAAATAGGATTTTATCGTAGGAAGAGGAGCAATGATATCAGTGAAACCCTTAGTACAGTGGGCACTTCTAAGAGTAAATAGGAATGTGAGATGTTGGGTGCTTTTTCTATTAAAATGGTAGAATTTTTTGCAGCACAAATATGTGCCAGAACATCAGGGGGAATAATTACTCTCCAGAACCTGTCTCCTATGTAGCTGTACATATTCAGACAAGCAGTCAGCTATCACCACTGAGATAAATGCCTGCAGGTAGTAGAGCTTCTTTGAAACAAGGCAGGTTTTGTCAGAGTATAGTTAGACATTTCTTTAGGTACTGGAAATTAAACAAAAAAAAATATTCACCATTTACTTTCAGAACTTGTGGCTGACATGTTTAAAGCTTTCTTTCAAAAGTAATTCAGTTCCTATCAAAAGTCCAGCTTTCTTGGTAGGAAATGAATTAAAGCTGCCCATTTCTAATTTGGCAGTGGAATCTGACCTTGCTGAAGCAATCAAAAAAATTTTCAGATAAACAGAAAATAGGAGATGTTGCATCACATCATAAGACATTATCTCTCTTTTTGCCCATCTTTTTGTTCTACATACCTAACTCAGAGGTTTGCATTGCTCTGACAGGGAAGGTCTTTGAGTTGTTGGCATAAAGATGAACTTCTCTGTTGCTCACATTGCCGATCTTTTTGCTTCAGGCAAGAATAAGAAGAATGAGTTTTACTTTCCTAAAATAATCTGCAGGAAAGGCTGTGATGTGGCAGAGTAGAAAAAGAGAAGGTGTGACAAACAGTAAGAGTCCTAAGGAAGTTAAGGATCTCCTCCTTAAACTGTCCATAAATCCTCCTATGTGATATTCTTTGCCATGGACAACAGTGCTACTGTCTCATGTCGCTGGAAAAGCTTTTTGTTTGTAGGTTCAGTGCCATTTTCAAAGCACTTTCAAAGGGGCACATCAGATGCTAAGGGAGCATCCTCCCCCATGAAGTGGCTTGAGAAGGGGGAATGACATTCTCTGCACTCAGCAGTTGCTTGTAGCAAGGGTCAAGGGCTTCCCTCAAAGGCACCAGCTATTTCCTATGCTTCAAAAAACATCACTCAAACTGTACAGAAAATATGACAGTGGAGCATTTTTCCAGCTGGAGCTCAGGATCTCAGACAAGGTTGCTGAGAGGAGCTTGGCAGATAGTTTCTTATCCTAATATGTGGAAGTTCTTGGCTAAAATACCACCTTGATACCATGAATTTAAGAGCCACAAGATATTTCAACAACAGGATTTTGGTAGGACTGCCTGTTGTTTTTGCTGGCTGACTGCAAAGCCTTTTGCAGGGGTGAGCAGCAGCAAACTTCACTGCCTTTAGGGATCTGCAATTGCTAATAATATGCCTGGCACTGACCTTCAGTATTTTCTTACCCCAACCATCTGCAAACACTTGCCATTATGTCTTTGCTCTGCCAGGACTGGAAATGCATCCACCTGCAATTTAGCCCTTTTTATTAAACAAGCAGAAGACCCCTGCCCACCTCACCTCCATCTGACTTTCACTCCAGCCTGGACAACCTGACAGCAATGTGGCAGGAAAGTGTGCACTGATGCTCCAGCCATTCTCTCTATCAATACTCCAATGTCAGTAGCAAACATGTTTGCAGAGGTGACACCATTATCTGAGTACTGACAGATTCTGCTGTGTGGATGTGGCCAATGAAACAAGCCAACAACAGGGAGAAGGAGTAAGCTGTAAGCAGCACAGACAAGTGGCAAATGTTACAGAAAAAGGTATTATCCCTTTTGTCCCAAATAACAAATGGAGAATGCGGAAATTCTACATTCTTCATCTTATCAATGTGGAAAAATACAGACAGTCACAGCTATTACCCATAGTATTACAGGAAGGCAAGAAGACATATATTTCTTCTGAAATTCATCAGATAACTTCAGTAAATCACATGTCAAAGTACTTTTGAAAAGTGAAGGTTTGGGGCACTGGTTTTTTTGCTTATGCTAAAGCAAAAAAAAAGAAAAAAATAAGTGAAATAAACTGAGATGCTTAATCATGGAGACAAAACTGAGGAAGATCATTCTGCCTTAAAAATAGTTGCAACTTGGAAGTACATTTTTAGAAGTGATTTTATTACAAATTGTTCTATCAAGAAATATAATGAAAATTATGGTGAAGCATGCACATTACTCAGTGACCAAAATGGTTATAGAGAATCTGAAAAGGTAAGCAATTTAGCAAGAGCTGAATTGTCTTACAGAGAAAAGTTGTGATGAAACCATTCTCCTACCATTGCTTGGCCATCAATCACACAGCAGCCACTGTGGGGTGGGAAGACACATTCTGCTTCAGGCCGTCAGAGAACTCAGACCCTTCTTGGATAATTTAGCACATGCTAGCTGTGCTGGCTTGGTACTCCCAAAGATTTTTCTTTGCCCAAGGAGGAGTATGGATAACTGTACCAGGCCTGCCATGGGTCATTGGGTGCATGGATCACTGCTCTTTGGGTGCAGGAAATGTTTCAAACTTCTTGTTCTCTTTGGAGTGTGCAGTAAAGGCATGCAATCCATTCAGCTGAGCAGGTCCTAATAGCCAGATCCTATAAAATGTGCTAAGCACCCATGATCCAAAATACAGACCTCCAGAAACTCTGGAAAGTGAGATATCCAACACAGGGCTTCAGGGGGAATCACAAAATCTTGGGAAATCTGCAAAATCAGGAACCCAGGCAGGCAAAGTTGAAAGCCATGAGGATGCAGAGAAAACATGACTATTCAATGAGAGTGAAACAGGTAACACTCAGTGGAAGGAAAAGTACAGATAAACAGGGTACTGAAAAATGTGCTAAGAACAGTTAGGTACTACACCCTTTTTATCACCTGACTAGACAACTAGAACCTCTTTGGGCTACAATTTGGGCTACAGTTACATCCACTCATTGGTCAAAAAAACCCCAACAACAAATGCAATTACTGAAAAGCAGAAAAAACCTAAACCCAAACCCAGAAATCCCACCATACCTGTAACTAGAACATCACTGTGCCACACATGAAACTCCCTTGAAACAAAATGGTGTCTGTGTTTCACCTCACAACAGATAGAGCTTCATTCTAAGCCAAGTTCATCTATCTGTGCAGCCATCCAGACATCTCTAACAGCACCACTACTTGAAATACATGGAGACAAACTCTATCTTTTTTTCTTCTTCTTCCTCTTGCACGGATTGAAAGAAGCCAAACTGCTGAAAGGCATTACTATTATCAGGAAATTTTACATGAAGAGCCATTGCTCACATTAAACAAACACCTTTTAGACAAACTCTCTCTAAGTAATGTATCTCTCCAGTTTGTATTTGCTGGCAATCTGAGTGCCTGTTCACATCTGAGCAAGTTCTGATGGTGCACTTACAAAATGAAACAGGTTTTGGATAAGGAAGAGCAGCAAAGTCTGCTTGGATTTCATCTCTATTAGTTGTTGCTGGGTGGGCTGAAGATTCACTGCTTTATGACCACAAGACCTCTCCAATAAATGCAGTTCAGATTAGGTGCTTTCATGCACTTGAGTTGTTTAGTTTTGTTTTCACAAATCAACTCCTAAAATCTTAGAAATGCAAAAATTATTAGACAGGTTAAAAAACCCCAAACAACAACACCACACAAGGATCTATTCTTTACACCAAGCTTAGAAACACATTTGCTACTTCTCTCTGGTGGACACAGAGCAAACCTGTGAATTGGCACCATCAATTACTGACACCAATGAGCCCTTGCTCACCTGAGCAGTCACAACAGGGTTAAGGAAGGCCATCATATTGTTCCTCCAGGTACTGTCCCTTGGTGCTCAAAGGCATCACATCTCCCAGCCCTTCATGTTGCTTGCTGCAATTCAATATATGCTAGTGTAAGATAATGTATTTCTCACAAAAGGATTTGGTGAGAGCCTGACTGAATCAAACACAGTTCCACTCAAAGCTCAGAGTCACTGTAAAAACAGAACCAATGGAAAAAATCAATAAATATTTAGTTTTACATTTGCAATCTGTATCCCTGTTATTTTTGTTAGCCAGCTCTTGGAAAACAGTGGTGCTGTTCAGGGGTGATTCCCTCCACCTCCTTTCCCCCCAGGGCTTGCATATGCTTGACACTACTTGGAAAACTGACTAACAAGGTGTTCACTTTTACCAGGCCATTAATTGATAACACTTAATTAATCTGCCGTGTGAGAGATCAAATGAAGATTGTGTCCCACAACCAGCAACATGTATTGACTTTGTTATTCCAATTATGTGTCTGACCAGAACAGCCCTTTGGTATAAGACTTAACCTTTGAATCACCCTCAGCACAGAACTAGATCAGCTGCTGGGGATCTGACCTGAAAAAGACCTTGACACTGCCAGAGCTCTCTGTGTGCTTGAAAATGTTCTACCTTGTGCTTGTCATAGCCAGTGTTCTGTTGTCACTTGCAATTACATTTGCATGTTGGACATGATGCTACGATAAGCAGCTGTTAATTAGCAGGGGGCTCTGATTACAATTTGCTGTTTCATGTTGGCACACATTTTTGTTTATTTTGCTTTGTGGTGTTGGCTTTTTTTTTCCCCTCTCTCTCTAAAGAATGCCCAGAAAAGAGCAATTAGTTTCAGCAGCAATTGGGTAAATGCAGCAGACAAAGAGAGCAAATTGCCTTTAGCAGACAATTTATAAATCAGCTGTAGATTTCCAACTCAGTTTTTATTTTTGTTTCTGTGGGTTATCTTCCACTAAATTGATGGGTAACATCATCAGAGGCACTTTTGGTGTCATTTACTATAACAAAACATAATTAAAAATATATTCATCAGATTTCCTGTGGCTTTCTTTAAGGATAGTGAACAGCAGCAGCACAAGGAGTAGCAATTGACCTTCTCTATCTGCTAATTTTGTGACTTTAAATCCATGTTTCTTCTCCCATAGAAGTCAGTATAAAATCCAGAGCAGACATACCCAAAACTGCGTAGCAAATCTTAGTTAACATCCACCTACCATGAACATTACATACCATTTTGTCAGACATGGATCTGACCAGGATATGGATGGCTATTTTATGGTGCAATTTTCTGTAATGCAGCCTTTCTTCAGTAACACCCTTTCCAACCAGAGGTAGAGGTTAGCGTGCAAATGTGACAATGACTTGCACAAAGATGAATTCTTCAGAAAAGAACCCAAAGTATACCAATTCTTGAAAAAATCCCTCATAATATTATTATAAGCCAACCTCATTATTAGAGCATAGAACTTTGCAACATTACTTGATGACACAGGAGGGAAAAAAAGCAGTCTGGTGGGTCAGAGACAGCTATGAATAACAAAAACCACAGAGAATGACACCATTTCAGGTCCTCCATTCTTGTCTATTAATTCAAACCAGTGTGAAGAAAAACTGCCCATTGCTCTGACTCCACTGATGTAAAATCACCGAGGTAGCTCTAAACTCAGATAAGTCTGAAAATCTTAATAGAGAGAGTTATGAATTTAAAGTTGCTTTAAGAAGGCAGAGCATCAATCTGTTGTATTAGCAAATAAAAATATAATGAGTCTTATACTGGTTTTTGAATCAAGATTTATTTTTAATAAACACCAGGAAAGGTAGCTGATCCAGCAGATTCATATATGAAGCTCTTAACCTTCAAGTATGGAGCCTTTTAAACAGGGTTCAATAAATTACTAATTTCTTTGCCACACACCTACTAAAGAACCTATCAAACTGTTTAATTGTCCTGATTTAATCCCATAGGGTTCTAATAATGAAAAGCACCAAATGCAGAAGCTGACAATAACTCACATGTACAGTGATGGTCTTGGAAACATTTTGTTTACAAAGTACTAACCAAGGCAATGAGTTTTCCTACCCTTTCCATAAAATGCAGTAGTCTTCAATTTTTTCCTGCCTGAGTAACTTGGCAAGCAGCAGGGCTGTGCTAAAGAAATGCCTATGGCAGGTACTGCCTGAAATCACCAGTATGGTATCCAAAAGTGTTGTAAATCCACTTCAGGATGAACCCTTAAGAAACACTTCTAATATTGGGGTGAATCTTGAACCCACAGCCTTCTGGTTGAGGTAAAGAACTGCTACCAAATGAAGCAAAGGCAAATGAGAAACAGCCAAAGATAAATGAATATATGCCAAGGCTTATGTGTGCTATCAAGCAATAAATACACTAGGAGTAGGAAGTGCAAAAAGTAATTAAGGTTAAGAAAGAGGCATATGCAAGCTATAAAACATTAGGTGGAGAGGAGGACTAGAAAGATTGCAGAAGGAAGTTAAGAGAGTGTAAAGAAAAAAATTAATACAAGAGGCAGAGACAGAAGAGGAGATTGCATGAGAGGTTAAGATAAATAAGATGATAATTTTCAACTCTGTAAGGCTCAGGACTCAGGTGTTGGAGAAGTGTCCCTAGGAGACAATAGAGAAATTCTATTCTAAAAAGCAGACACTGTGTTGAAGCAGATCCAAATCAAGTATTTCTAGCTCCACATTTGGAGCTCTTCCTGTGGATTCTTGTGGAAATAACATACTCATCTTGGATAAAATTGTGTAGCTTCTATAGAGGGCTGCAAACTGACCAACCCACATACACATTATGGTATATTCTGATGTTATGGTTGTCCTCTGTAAGGCAAATTGGATAAACTCCATTTGGTGTGAAACCACATTTAATGGGGTTGCTTAAAGTGTTTGGAAATCTCTCAAGATAGGGCCAAAAGACTTTAAAAACCTTGCAAAAGTTATTTAATATTGGGCAGTCGTATCAGTGACAATGACATTTTAAGTGCCAGAGAGCTCTTTTGCACTTAGACAATGTAGAAGCATGAAATGGCCAGAATACAGTGGATGGTTGTGGAAGGACCTTTTTCATCCTTTTCTTCTTGAATGTGTTAACTACTTGGGAAGCTGCTGCTGATGTAAGAACAGGTATCTCTTAGCAAGAGACTGTAGAAGTACAAACAAGGACAATTTCACCAGCAAAATCTATATTCAAACAATCTGTGGGAGAAAAAGTCCTAGGCAGAACAGCAAAAGTGTCTCTTCTTTCTGGCAATAATGGGAAGGGGTGTGTGGGTGTGGGTGTGGGGTGTGTAAGTTAATTCTTCTGTAATGCATTTCCCTCCCCACCATGTGTGGTTTTAATTCTTACTATTTTCTACATAAATATTTTTGAGTATTTACATTGAACACTGTTAAAGTACATCACTTACCAAAGTTTGAAAAATACACCTAACAGGACACACCCTGGTAACCTGGACAGTGGTGGAGGTGGCAGCACTACCTGTTCAGCTGGGGCATGGTTAATGAATCCATGGGAAAGGTTGGAAAAGGCTGCAACTGGCTTCCTCCTGCTTCTCATTACGTCTGACCACTTAAAAAAGAAAGTGACTCTAAATTCTAATACAGCCTGGTCACCTTTGGCACTGGGTTGAGGAAATGAGACTTCACTGAGACAGAGGACCCCCACAAAAAAGTGTGAAAAATTGAAATGACAAGGTTGTGTTGATAGCTTGTTGAATGAATGAAGGGAATGAATTGAAATTTACATTTATATAGCACCCTTCATCTACACTGTATCACTTAGGACTAAGGAGTTGGTGGAAGACTTTACCAGCACAGCTGCACTGGGGAATAAAGTAGAATTGGACCAAACATCATTTTCCCAGAACCAGACCTACAAAAACAGTGGAGAAGAGCAAAAAATATGTGTAAGGCTTAAAAAGGGTAGCAATCAAGGAACAAAAAGAAGAGAACATCATATATGGAAGGTTAGGAAGTGAGAAAGATACTGAATATTATTTTTAAGTTTAGATCATGATTGCAGGAATTAAACAATGCAAAGAATACAAAAATTTAATCTAACCACTTTATCTAATTCAATCCAGGAACAGGTATCCCACCACTTCTCACTCTAAGAAACTGAAAGCCTGCAGATATGAGGATTTAGTAAGTCAGCTGTTGCATTGTTACCAGTCCTTAAAGTTAGAAAGTTCTTTCTAAAGTAAATCTTAAATTTTCTTCAGTTCATTTAAGTCAATTACTTCCTAATCAATTCTTGCTGAGCATGAGGTTGAACAGAAGAAATCTATCACAGTACTCTTGATAACAGCTTTTTTTACATACTGAAAGTGGAATCATTTTCCTGTTGGTCCATGGTACAGCTAAAGTGTGGGTCAGTACTTACCTCTGATAACCTGACCCTCATTTTTCCTACATACCATGTTACTATTAAAATATCAGAATACATCACTCTTTGAGAGTCTAAACTGAGATCTCCTCCACAGATGTTTGATTCCTGTAGGTAATTGTATGTTGGATGTTTGGGAGACAGGCTAGCAATTGCTACTGCACACTCACTGACCACTTGTGCACAAGGAGAATTTGCCAAAATTACATTTACATGGCTGTGGAATTCACATGTTATTTACCTAATTCATCCTTCAGGCTCCTACAGAGAAGCTCAACTCCAACCTATTATTTCATCCATCTCCACCAGCAAATCCCAAGTCATCTCATGCTGATGCTGACACAAATCTGCTTGCTTTGAGCATTTGCCTACTAAAAATTAAATGCCTTAAAAGCAGCAGGAGAACATCCACAAAGCAAAAAAAGCTGACTGTTGCACTGCTATCATTTCCTGGTGCAATAAAGAATTGGTATAACTCAGTGCTCAATAAAGTCATTCTTCCAAATGCAGCAGAACACATAGAACACAGAGTAAATTGCATTTTTCCAATTTGTTCTGAATTTTAGGTCTATTTGGGAAATAGTTTGATGAGTATGTCTGACATGTCCATGCAGCAGAACTTTCTCCTTTCCTAGCATCAAAAGTCATACAAGTCAGCCTCAAAATCATGAAATTTTAAAATGGGTCTGCACTGCTACACAACTGATTCTTTTTTGTTGTGACATTTTTAGCTAACCAAATAGAGGTCAAAAAAGCAAGTTTCTCACACAAGACATAATAATGTCCATATCTGCTCCATGCTGGAAGCCAAATCCCACATGAACTGGACAGCCAGACCTGCAAGTTTTCAAAGCATTTACTCCCATATTTTCTTCTCCCATTCTCTCCTCTCACCTACCACAGGCATTTCCTGACACCTACTCCCTATCCTTCAGCTCTCAACATTTAGCTTTCAGGGCTGAGGTGCATCCTCCCTTCCAGCCTCCCACTTACAAGACAGCCTAGGCAACTTTCCCACTTCCCCACTGAGCACTCATCTCCAAAGGGAAGAGGTTTTGTAGGCTAGAACTTTTCTGACACATCTGTTTTCTTGATGGGTGATGGACACCCTGTGCCTCCTGATTTCAGCTCTGCCCCAGCAGCAAAATAAGCAGAGGCAGCCAAGGCTGCTCCTGAGAGCATTTCAGGCTGCAGCCCCTGAACAGCCTGGCCAGGAGCTGTGCAATGCAAAATAGCCTCAGTGCTGGTGCCATTCAACCACTTCTTTGTGGTTCCTTTCACCCAGATGAAAACACTACTAATTCACGGGTACTTATTAATTCACAGATGTCTTTAACAGTCTTAGAATACATAAATATTCATTTTACCAACAGAATGATCTTAATATAGTTATTTTCCACAGCAATGGCAGGTCCTTGTTCTCAGCATCAACCTCTATGCATAGTAATCTAGCACTGGAGAAGACAGTCTCAAATAATAAATACTTTGCTTCAGGTGATACATTTCCACTTTTTAAGAACAGATGCTTTATTTAAATTCCTAAAAGTTCACATTTTATTGCAAAAACAGACCCACAGAAGACCAGTGACTTCCCACCTGGCCTCAGATCTGATGTGCTATATAAGTGGGTTCTGCTGATGCCTCTGAAAAGGACACTCTACATGATACCAAGGAATTTGTTCCGTTTTGCTGGAAGAAAAAGGAGACAGCAAAACCATCCTTTCTCCTGAGCTTTGCTTAACTTTGCAGGTGCTTTCAATTAGCTCACAGTGAAATGGGGCCAGGTTTGCAGGCAGAGATAAACACAGAAGATTAACAATAGCTCAGAAAGAAATAATACAAATAAGGATCTTTGCTGAAACAGGATTTAAATAAGTGAAAATGTTACTGTTGCTCTGAAGGTGAAACTAGAGATGGGAGAAAAATGTTAAATTAAGCTAAGAGGGTAAATCAAATGTTTTTCACCTTGAGAGCAGACTCACAGCCTGAGTTACAAAATGTTGGGCTAACATACTCATATTGAGAAAACATATCCAGAAGAGGGAAATCCATGTATATAGGAATTAAATTTTCGAAACTATAGTGCAACATTAGGCAGAAACAGTCAAGGCTGTTAGACAGACAAAGAGCAGAGGGTTAAAGCAATGAAGAACATGAAGAATTCTGTTGAGCATACATAGTCCATACTCATAGAATAATTAAGGCTGGAAAAGACATCTAAGACCATCCAGTCAAACCACTAACTCAGCACTGCCAAGCACCAACTCAGCACTGTCCTTATGCACAACAGATCCATGTCTTTTAAATACCTCCAGGGATGGTGACTCCACCACTTCCCTTGGTGCCTATTACTCCAAGGCATACCAGAAAGAAGAGGCAAAAGAATAAATGGAGTGGATGGCAAGGTGGTGGATGGCAAGGGAGGGAGCTTTGAAGTGTTAGCAAGCTGTCTTAAACTCACCATTAGAAATTTAAAAGGACACCATCCTGGAGTGAGGACAAAGTCAAGAGGAACATAGCACTTACTAGTGATGCCAGAACTGCTCCAGAGGTACAACTGCCTGGAAAAGAGGAATTATTTCCTCACATCAGAAATGGGGAAGTTATTTGCTGCTTCGAGGAGGAGCACTGAATGGAAACCAAGCAGAAAGCTGGCAAGACACTTGAGCTAGAGGTAAAGCTGAGACTTGGAGATAGGACTCTGGTTATTCAGGGACAGCCAGACTTTCCTCTTTGCCTAGTTCCCTGGGAAAATGTCATTCTGAGCAAACAAAAGCAAGGTAGCTTTGGGAAATTTGAGGCGGCTGATGAGAGAGAAATATTTTGTACCAACCACCAGGACCAAGAATCCCTGCAGATAAGTGGGTGAGATCTTATAAAAGGCCTTAGATTCCAGGCACTGAGAAAGAGGCAGAAGGAAAAAGTCTGATTATAAATAGTGTCAAGGAACAAACAGACACAAATCCAAATTCAGCTCATTAGAGTAGGAAGAAAGAGGGATGCAGTGCTAGGCTGGGGGAAACTTCCAGGCCTAGGCATGGACAGTTTGTGAGACAAGATTCTCAGACAGCTCATGAAAATTATAACATCTGGATGCTCAACTGGCCTTAAACTGAGTTCCCAGTTGCTCCCCTACCATCATTTCTTCTGGGGACAGCTGGAAGTGTCCAGGACCTACCTGGTTTGTGCTCAGAAGTGAGAGCACAGATGGTGGACCAGATGTGGAAGAGTTTGAAATACATTCATGAAGAGCAAAGGGGAGTTTGAACTGTAGAGAAGGAACCAGTTGGTGTTGGAGGTTCAGCAGGGGAGATGGAAGGGTCATGTGTTAAACACATGAAATGTAAATTGGGAATGTGGGGATGTTTTAGAGAGGGAAACAAGTGAGGAAATTGGAGGCCTGGGGAAAGCAAAGATAAGCTGAATAAACAAAATATAAAGGGCTATCATGGCAGTCATGAGCCTGCACAAAAGAAAAATGCTCTTCCAAAAAATAGATTCCCTATTAAGTGATTTTGCTTGATTTTTTCACGTCACTCATGGGTTATCAATCTCCCCACCCATAAAGACAAATGTCATATCAGCCCTAACCCATCAACTATTCTCAATTTATCACCATTTAATATATATTAAAATGCTCTTACCTCTGATTGCAAAAACAAACAAAATAAAGCAACATAAATCAAAAAGAAAGGGAAAGAGAGATGAGGAGGCTGAAGAGACAGAAGGGAGATCAGCTGCCCAAAAGAATGGATTGTTTTTTTCTCTTGATCTTTGCATCCAAGCTCTCAAGGCCTCTCCACCACAAAAATACTCCAATGGTCTCACACTGTAAATCACATCAGTAGTTTATTAATCCCCTCACAACACAGAAACAAATGCTTAGCCCTGGAAGGACAGTGGGGAAGCTGCAGAGCAGTAACAAACTCAGCAGCCCTACGACTCTCTCTCTCTCTCTCTCTGATCCCATTATAAACTAACACAATATTTTTCTCCAATTTTCAGTCGGTATTGCAGCTCGCAGCAGAAAAGATACTGAAAGCAGCAGGAGCCAGGCAGAGGTGTCAGACTTCAGAGCGGACACTGCCTTGGGACCTGGGGGGGCCAGTAAATCAGTGCACGCTTGTCAACAGCTCCAAGCTGCAGGAATTACTCGAGCGAAAATAACAAATGGCTGTCATTGTGGAGCCAAAAACCTGTGATTATAATTATCACATCCCCAGTGACCTTGCATAAACTTTAATCCCTCTCCAATGGAGCATTTAAATAGCCTGCATCTACTGGCAGGGGACCGTGTCCCCTCAGTTGAAAATACAGAGAGTAGGAAAGAAACGAGCCACAAAGAAACCACCAAGCCCCTCTGTGTCTTACAGCTTGTATTAAAGAGTTGTACAAGAAAAGCCCTGTCACTGTCATTTTAATTGATATTATATAGTCACCCTGAATTCAAAATGCCACAGTGGTATCCAAACTCGGCTAATCCCAGCACCAAGCATTTTAATCAGATGAAAAGGTCAAATAACACCAAGTTTTCATCACTGCATTCAGTGGGCTGAGAAAGTGGGTCTACAAGGTGTGTGGATGGGTTGCTGAATCAAGGAATCTTCAGGGAGGCAACCTCCTTCCACCTCAGAGAGGTTAGCTCACCCTTGCAGGTTCCACCACGATCAAGGCATGAATGAATTCTTCAGCTTTAATAAAGTGGTTTTTCCAATTTTAAGATCAGGTATTTTAAGTATTTTCACAGTACCCCTCACAGCCAGGAGGGGATGCCTTTAATTACAGAATTAAGGACAGTCATCTGCTAGTGCCTTGTTCTGCTTCTCTAGATTGTAAATGTACTTCCATCCACTATAGACAGGTGTTGCAGAAAACACTAAAAGCTCTGAATCTGGGGAAAGGAAAAAATTTGATTCTAAAGGATTTCATAGTCCTCATAGTTTCTAGTCCTCATGTTTCTAATCCTGAAAGGAACCTTTGAGGAAAAGAATATTTTTCATGCTGTTCTATGAGTCCTTCAAGGCACATTGAAAGCATAGTAGGTGCAGGAATTTGATGAGATTGCTTTGAGATTGTACAAGCCAAGTTGTGTGTTGCTCCATGAAAATCAGATTACAAGTTCACAGAAATTGTTACAATTGCAAATCAGGTGATTTCCCCCTGAAAAAAGCACCTCCTGCAGTCAGCAGATTCTCCCATGTACAGGAAACCAGCAAATGTGGGTTTAAAATAGGAGATTTTTTCTCTTCCATACAGGTGTTAACAACATTCTGCATGAGCTTTGCACCATGCTATCACATAACAGTGATTTTTTTTTCCTCAATATTGCTGCTAGAAGACAAAATGAACTTATTACTGGAAAAGAGCTTTGCTAATTGCACAGTCTTTCATTAGGTTTCAGAGAGAGTACAACAGGAGAATTGCACATTCAAATTAGCAGTAATTTTAACAAATTCAAAACTTTTAAAACAGAGAAATCGTAGTAGCATTAAGTCTTAAGGGAAATTCATTTATTGAGATAGGGCAAAATTTAAGCATCTCTGTATTAGTGCGTAGACTGGTGTATGTAATCCCCACCCGCACTTCTCTGTGTTAAATAAATTAAGCAAAAGACCTCTACTACAAGAGGTATATTTCCTAAAACCAGGAAATTGTACTGTCTAGAAAAGCAGAAATACTTGAAATAGATTAGTTCATGCCCACACTAAGTTTTAACTACAAATGTTGGAATTAGAGATAAAAATAACTAAGAAGCAGCCTTTATACAATTAAAGGGCTACAGTGGATCACAGTGGTGCTTAGTTATTTAAGGTGGTTTTCCAAGTCAATAAAACCCCAGAATATATATCAAAGGGAGAATTCTTCAAGCAGCTGCATTAACCTAAACCCCACATCCTGGCAAACCTCTAGCAAGCTTTCTAAACCCAACAGTGTCAGCCTCCCTCAATAGGGCTACAGCTGAAACAAATCTCCTTTTTCTGCTCAGAATTAGGATGTTCTTTGGACCAGAGAGACAGTGAGAGAGAGAGAGAGTCAGACCCTCACAGAGCTTTGCATCCCTGTGACACTCTGGAAATAAGTGGTGGCACAGGACAAACAGGTCTTTCCAGCCAGTGGCACTGAACAGGAATTGGATTGAGTCCAGGTGCCCTCAGAGCCTGTGACATCAAGGCCATTCCACAGCCACCACACAGTGACAAATTTCACCAGATGCATTCATTTAAAATGAAAATTCTCCATTTGCATCACTGAAATGTAAATAAATACATCAAATATCACATAATAATATAATAAACATTCATCCTCCAGTCAGGAACCATTCCAAACACCTTCTCTCCTTTCCTGATTACCAATGTGATGCAGTTTCCTGAGTTTAATGCCACATAATCTACGTGTCTCATGCATGAAGATCTGACAAAATCCCTCTATTTATCCCATATACTGGTGATGAGCTGTTTTCTCTTTTGACACGTAATCCAGCCCCACTCCTCCAACAATTTGGTTCCATCTCATCTTGGAGAATGGGCAGTTTCAGATTTGTTTTTTCTTTTTCTTCATCCCAATATCTGTAAAATAACTGACAGTAACCATCATCAGTGTTAGGTTAATGGTTGGACTCGATATTATTAGAAGTCTTTTCTAACCTTAAAGACTCTATGATCATTATAAGACCACCTTTTAGCTGCTTGCTGAGACAATCAATGTACATTATTTTGTGAATTCATCTCTAAGAAAATAAAGGACAAAAGCTGCCCTTTCTGTGTGTTGACATTTGAAAAGACACTAAATCTGGCATGAAATCATACATAAACACCTGATATCATTGGCAATTTGCCATTATTTACTATGAAGTTAGTACCATGGGAGAGGGTGTTAACCTGCTTATAAATAATTACAAAAAACCTATTATTTATCCCTTTTTTCCCTAACATGAGACAAATCACAGGCACTTGCCACCACGTATTTTGTATTATGATCCTGTTTGGAGTATATGTTCATCACTATTGAAATTACTTTGAAATAGTTCTTGCTGAACTCTGGAATTGCTTTGAAATTATAGATATTAAATGGTTGTGAGAAGAGAATTATGCTCTATGAATGAACATTTAATTTTTTCTGATATCAGTGGTCTGGACTTTGTACATAAGGCCTTTGCAGTCCTGTGTCCCTTACATCCCAGCAGGTGTGCAATAAAAAACCAAAGCAGTGGTGTTTGTGTGAGACAGTGGGACCAGGTGACCATATAAATGGGCCATTTTTGAGGAGTTTCAATTTCAGCATAGAGCCAGTAGAATAAACAGCTCATAAAACTACCTTCACATTATGGGGCAAATTGCTCATCTCTGAGTCTCAGTTGCTCTTGGCTTCCCGTTCAGAGCTCTTTCCACGAGTGCTACTGGCATTAATGGGAGCTCCACAAGCAGAACAAATAGACAATCATTTCATACTGAGAGGAGAATTTCCCCCACACGGTGTGTGTCCATCACACACACACACCTTGCACCAAGGGAGGGAAACAACCCCTGGGAGACTCCCCATCCCTACCTCTCCATCCCCTCCTCTGTGCTCTGCTGCCTGTGCCCACCAGCACCAGGCAGGCAATCTGATATTTTTAAGAGCTTTTGTCATTTCATAACCCTGGCTCCCAGCTGTTCCACGTTTCCCTGCACTTTTCTGCAGCAACGCTGAGTTCACTCATAAGACAACCCCAGTTTTCTGAAATGCCAAAAGCAGTCTCTAGCTCTGTGATATTGTGGCCTCCTAAAGACCCCATCCTGAGCAGAGGGTTACTCTGAGAATGCAGTGAGACCCAGATGAATAAAGATGTCACTGCCCTTGGTGAGTTCCAGTGTACTTGAGCTAAATGAGGAACCTCACCACCCCTCAGCACAAGTCAAAACCAGGTGAGAAAGAGAGGGCAGAAATGGAGCTGCCTGACCCCAAGTGAAATCATCCCCAGGGCTTCTGATCACTGTGAAAATTTGGGTATTTCGACAATGCATAAGGATCTTGGCACTGCAGTGTCTTTTTTCCCTTTTGGGGAAAATTTAGAGTGGGATTATCTCTTTTTCCAAGGTTAATTCTTTCCCTAAGTCAGCCATACAGACCATCAGTCTGGTGTTGGATAGCATTTAAACACCCAAAAGCTTCAAGCACAAAAACAGTTTTTTCCACAAAAGAAATATTCTAAGTACTTGTTTCATATCTTGCTTTTTTACTCTTTTCTCTTTCATGTAGCCCATTCTCCAAGGCCAATATACTGGTATGAAGTTCAGACTGGGCTTGAAGAGGGAAACATCTGTATTTAGAGAGGGGTATTTCTCTGCCATGACTTCAAAAGTCTTTCTGAATCCTAAACTTTTCACAGTGTTTCAAGACCCCAGAGAACATGGATCAGACACTGGCATCTTCATGTCAAGAAACTTTTCTCCTGGAACTGGTGTGTTTTCCAGCAATAACAATAGACAGCCTGCTTTTTCTGACACAAAAATAATTTTATCAGAAAATCTTCATCTAGAATCAGGTCCAGCCAGCATTGCCAGCTTTAATTCCAGGTTTCCCCCTCAGTGCAGCTCCCTTCCTCAAGCTGACCTTGCAGAGTCATACAAATACAGCAAAAACCAGAGCCTATGTGTTTAAAGGATGATTCTGATTGCTACAGTTATGTCCAAAACTTGCTATATAAAACCTATAGATTCAAAACTGAAAAGTCAGTTATGAGAGATAGAAATTACATGTACTACTTTTTGATTTAAATTTTTGAGAGTGTCTTCCTCAATTTCTTTGTCCTTTGAGGTAGAAATGTAGTTCATCTTTCTTCTGGTAGGAAGCTGAAAGCATTGTTTTCATTCCTGATTCATTTCAGCTCTTTTCTGTGTGGGTAAGGTTCATGTGCTTTGAGGTCTGATAATGAAGATTTGGCACAGCTTTAAATATAAGTAATTAGGGAATCCATTGACCATAACAAACAATGGACCAAAAAAAACTGTTGTAGAGAAGGCACTTCCCAGTTGCCCATTATAGCAATTTTTGCCTGTAATTATAATTCACAAATTTAATTCACTCCAAAAACAAATACCTTTTTTTTTTTTTTGCTTAAATATCCTAAATCAAGCATTAAATTACAGCTCTTTCAAGAATGAACCTCATCATTAGCTTTCTTATGTGAAAGAGAAAAAAAAGTAACTCTTCAAAATCTACATTTAAGGGGCAAGTGCAAGACATCTACACAATAAAATCCCCTGGTACACTTCCAGATATCACATGCCTGTGTGCTCATATATACCTATATACACATGTATATTTATGGATGCATATTTCTATATTTTATATATTTACACACACACAAATAGGCACTCACCCTATGAAAAATAAACCTCCAATGATAATGTGATCCCCACAAGCCCAGCACTTCAATTATAAAGCAATCCTAGCACAAATCCAGAAAATGTCACTGTCACATGCTTCCTTTGTATGCTGTTGAAAATACCTCCAAAGTTTGGAAATTAATCACACAGCAATGCCAATCTTTTAAGCCAGGCATCTATGAACCAACCTCTTCCCTACTGAATGAATTACATTGAAATCATATAATTGCAGGCTGCCATTCAGTCACCCTTAACAATAGGAGACTTTGAAAATTGGAAATTTTTTTCCCATCTGACTCCCAACTTGCAAGCATGAAGCATACAGCAAAAGCTTGGTGCCTTTTAAATTACCTAAAATCTACATCCTTCAGACAAATGAACAGGGGAAAAAAAAAAGGGTGCAATTTAAGGGCAAATCATTTTGTGTTAATCCTTGGGAACTCAAAGCATGAAGATAAAAGAAGAAAAAATGCAGGTTTCACTTTGCTCATTATGGGACATTGACTTTCACCTAATAGTATGCAATTAAAATTTCTTCATGAGATTTCCTTATTGAAATAAGAAAGATAGTGCCGTGCTGAATGTGGTGATAGATCTGGTATAAACGTGCTTCCTGGACAAACTGATTTATCATGTCTCATTCCAGCAGTACTTTCTTGCTTGCTCATTTCTCATCTTATTACTGTGAAGTTGTAATTAAAGAGGATCCTCCCACGGAGAAGAGTTCTCCTTCAGGACAAGCTAAATTATAAATGCACTGTTCTTTCTCTGAGACCAATTTAAAGGGGCAGTCTGCTGTGGGAAAGATGCACATCTAATTCTTGGGGCTCCTGGCTCTGTAATTTTATGCAGGTCTCTTTCTGTTAGATACAGAATAAATTTGGTCTGCAAACTGGGTTTCCTGGGCAAATATACCTCTGCAATTGACTATTTCAATTTAAATACAAAGACAATTCAATTAAAATGGTATTGAACCACTGTGCCTGATTTACTTTGTAGATATTTCATGTATGATCACTCGTATAATACACCGAAATATTTCAGAGGGCACCGAAAAACTATTTAGGGAAAAAAGAGCCTGTAAAAATTCTTCCTATTCTTCAGGACAAATAGAACAACATTTGACTGCAACCAACACTGACCATTATGAGATGAATTTGCCAGGAAAATACTGCCATAAGAAAACACAAGCAGTAGGCATGAGATCAATTTGACAACATGATATCCTTTCTCTAGCAAATCTCAGCCCTTCAAGCACAGCGACTTGCACCAATGAAAATAAAAATTCGAAATGTGATTTTTTTTCCCCCTATATTTGAGCTCATATCCTTGTTGCAATAAAGTATTTGTACTGCAAGCAATAGCAAAAATCCAGTGTTCTTCAAGGGAAGAGATTCCAAGGAAGGACACCCAGTGGTGCTTTTACTGATGAAGGTTCTTGTGCCTTTGTATCTGAACACCTAAACCTAAGTACAGCAAAGAGAGCACCCTCATTTGACTTATTTTTGTTGTTCCCAAAGGCTCTACTTTGTAAGAATATGAATTCCAGGAATAAGAATTATTCATATCACTTCACACAAATTCTCAAAGTGACTTCCCTGAGGACTCTGGAAAGAGGGAATCAGTGGATAAACTGCATTAAAAGGGGCAAGGAGAGAGGAATGCACTGAGAAATAGGGGTGAGCTCTCTGAGCTTGAAATGCTCATCCAAGAATGAGAACCCTCTCCTAGCTTTGGAGTATATATGTACCTTAATATTAAGCATTACTGTCATGGTATCCTGCCTTTACTGTCAAAGTGGGATCTAAAAGAATTCAGATCTCTTGTTAATGAAAATC
Organism: Entomyzon cyanotis; assembly: GCA_024500445.1. Taxonomy (NCBI): domain Eukaryota; kingdom Metazoa; phylum Chordata; class Aves; order Passeriformes; family Meliphagidae; genus Entomyzon; species Entomyzon cyanotis. The sequence goes on along the minus strand of JAKEPQ010001009.1, from coordinate 1,807,737 downwards.
CATCTGATGCTCAAAAGGCTCACTCAACAAGATAGCCTTTTACACTGTTACATCCTATAACTTTATATTTCACCTTGAGTCCATTAATTTAATTGCATCTCTGAACTTCATTTTAAAATATTTTATTGTAATCATAGGAGACAGCAATAATTTATTAATGTGCTCAGTAGCACTATGACACTGTAAGAGCAGCATTATATTTGCAGACACATAATTTCAGAGCTAATTTCATAAAAGTATGGGTGAACTTGATCCTTAAATTAAAACCATTGTCCTTTGCCAGAAAATTAAGTCAGGCAATTCATCCTGTGTCATATCTACAATGTTTTAAATGTGATGCAAAGACCTGTGTAAAAGTGAGGTGTTTGCAGCAGCTGATATGACCATGAGGGTCTAGATCCCATGAGGAAGAAAAATGAAAAAAATCTTTTATGCTAACAGACAGTGAAATATTTATAGCTGAGTATTTTTAAGTCCTTTTCAAAACATAAACCCTGAACTGTTATATGTAAAAATGCTAAGCAAAAATTACCTGAATCATCTTCCAAAACCAATACATGTTGTATCAGTAAATATTATTTCATTGGCTTCTCTTTCTCTTTTACATATTTTCTTTCCCATTTTAGAAAAGAGAAGAGAAAATGTGTCAAGGAGAAAAGGAAGGAAAAGAGAACAACACCCCAAAATCTCACCACTGCTTTGTTTCATCATGTTTTTTGCTGATAATTCTATGTGCTTTGTTAGTACTGCAGATTGTCTGCAGCTAATTAGTCAGAACTTTTCATATTCAAAAGTCCATTTCCAGTTTCATGGAACACACAAAGTCACATCAATATATTGTGTTTCACAGTTTGTGTTTCCATGGGTGGCTGCAAGTCCTTCAGAAGGGGTGATATCAGATTGGTGACCTGTCACTAGTGGGGTTCCACAGGGGTCTGTCCTCAGCCCTGTGCTCTTCAACATCTTCATAAATTACTTGGAAGAGGACTGGAAAAGACCCTAGGCAAGTTCACAGATGATACAGAACTGGGAGGAGCTGTTGACTCCCTGGAAGGCAGGGAGGCTCTGCAGAGAGACCTCCACAGATGAGAGCACTGGGCAATCACCAACATGTGGAGTTCAATGAGGGAAAGTGCCAAATTCTGCTCCTGGGATGGAGCAACCCTGGGTGTGCAGACAGACTGGGGAATGAGGGGCTGGAGAGCAGAGCTGGGGAAAGGGACCTGGAGGTGCTGGTGATGGAGAGTTGAACAGGAGCCAGCAGTGCCCTGGAGCCAGGAGGGACATCCCTGACCTGGGGACATCAGGGACAGCATGGCCAGCTGGGCAAGGGAGGGGATTGTCCTGCTCTGCTCTGGGCTGGGGCAGCCTCACCTCGAGTGCTGGGGGCAGTTTGGGTGCCACAATAAAAGAAAGACATTAAACTGTTAGAGTGTCCAAAGGAGGGCAACAAAGATGGTGAAGAGCCTTGAGGGGAAGCTGTGTGAGAGCAGCTGAGGGCACTTGGTCTGTTCAGCCTGGAGGAGACCCAGGGGAGACCTCACTGCAGTTACAGCTTCATGAGGGGAAGAGGAGGGGCAGACACTGATCTGTGCTCTGTGCTGACAGTGACAGGACTGAGGGAATGGCCTGAAATTGAGTCAAGGGAGGTTTAGGTTGGATATCAGGAAAAGGTTCTTCACCCAGAGGGTGGTTGGGCACTGACCAGCTCCCCAGGGCAGTGGTCACAGCACCAGCCTGACAGAGCTCAAGGAGTGTTTGCACAATGCTCTCAGGCACATGGTGTGACTCTTGGGCATGGTGCTGTGCAGGGCCAGGAGTTGGACTGGATGATCCTTGTGGGTCTCTTCCAACTTAGCAGATTCTGTGATTCTGAAATCCACTTCAAAGGTCTTTTACTATAAGATTTCTAATACATTAAAGGTGAGGTCTATAAACAGTCACAAAGCAAATAGAAAAAAGAAATATAACCATTGACAATGTCACTTTTAGTCAAGTAAACATTCACAAGAAATTCTTTCTTTAGGCATATTCCCTGCTCTGATAAAAACATCAGTTTTGTTTGAAATTAGACAAAATATTGGTTATGAAAAGCTTTTTCTTCTTAGGTCTCTTAACACAGAGAAAATAAATAAGTTCAATAAAGTGACTTAAAACATCAAGTACTCTCACTCTGCTTTCCAAAGTGTCTAGGATCACAATAGATCTGCATACCTGAATTTATGGAGAATTTCTTGTGCAAAAATTCTCTGAAGCTGCATATTGCTTGCCAAGCTTCTGACAAGAAAGAATTTGTATTATGGATGAATTATTACCTATTAACTTACAGCCTGGCAAATGCAGCTGCCGTGGGCAGCACCTGGTCAGAGCCAAGCAGACAAGGGCTGTTCTGTCACCAGCTCATGGAGTAAAGGGACAACCAGGGAAACTACAAGACCACACAGAAGATAAGTAAACCAGAAGTGCTCATTAGCTCTCAGTCACAGGACAGGTGGGGATTCAGGCATTGCACATAAAGAATTACAATCTAGATGGAGAGAATAAATAAAAGAGCATTCTCAGCCAGCAGACTCCTCTCAGGCTCTACTCCCTTTTGTTCATACCAGTTACTTCTGCTGGCTGACAAATCATCTCCCCGACACAATAAATTTGTTATGGAACATTATCTCAGGCTGAGGAAGGTCAGGATGAGCTAAAGGTCATGTATGTATTAACCCACTACATGAGAGTCCCCATCCTTAGTTTAAAACATAGTCTTAAATTATATACTATTGAAGTGGCTATAACAGAACCCTCATAAACAGCCTCATTTACCTGACACCAGCTCAAGATGTGCCTGAACACCTTGAAAACAGGCCTGCATCTTGTTTGCTCCAAGGTGTAATAAAAGGCAAAATCCATGCTGTCAAACACTGGGGTTGTGGAGTAAAAGCCCCAAAGACAAGGGCAATGAGGGCAGTCCATTTCCAGCACCAGCTAAATTTGGGTGCAGAGCTGTCCTAGGTTCCAATATAGATGTATTTATTCTATTACCACCTCCACAAGCTGTTAAAGCAGGTGGGGCAGTGGTTGTTATCTCCTGCTGTGACTCACCCCTGATAACTGTTAATGAGCTATCAAGGACCAACTGCGTGACTCATGGAATTATCTCATCCTATTGGGAGATGCTCCACCCAGGAGGGAGGAGCCAAGCACTCCCACCTGGATATAACCTGGCTTTGAACTGCCCAAGTTAGCCCTGTCTGCTGGGTTCCCAGAGGACAAGAGCAACTACTGGACCTTCAGCTGGAGAGCAGACCTTCACAGGATCACTGCTTTAACCTAACTACTTCACTTGCACTGCTACCATCACCCTGACCAACAGGGTGTCAGGTTGTATCTGACTCTGTCAGTGTTGTTGTTTGGGTTTTTTTCTTGCATTATTGCATTTATTTTTAATTTTCCTATTAAATTATAACTGATGTGTTTTCAAACTAATGCAAGAGCACACACTGAATTAGGATTTGGTCCTACAGAGCCCTAGTGGAGACCATGGCTAAAGGGGTCTGCAATTAACTCCCAATTTACTTCAGCACCTACAGAGGTTGTATGTATATTTTATGCTTTCTGCCAGAAAAAAAAATATATCTTTTAGCCTAGAAGAAGGAAGGATATGCTATAAGTGAGTTTGAGGTTCCAAATATCTTTTGAAAAAAGTGGTTTTCTCCCTGAAGCAGCATTAGGAGGTAGCATCAGGCAGATGGTGAATGTTGTGATTTTTGGCTATACAGTACTGCTCAGCAGTAAGTCAGACAAAATGAGAAGCAAAACAAAATCAATGTTTTGAATTCCTAGTTAATTAATTCAGAAGTAGGATATGTTTATTAAAAGAATTTTTTAATATTTTAAAACTTATTTGTTCTCTATAAAGATTGAGTAAACTTTACTGGCTTGATTAAAATAGTGGAATTATTACTTTACCATTTATTTACTTTTATTGCCACTTTGCCAGTAACTGAGAGAATTTACAAAAAGACAAATCCAGGAAATTTTAATTGTCAAGGACTTTTTAAAGAGAAAAGTTTAGGAATACATTTGCCAAATGTCATATTTTTTTCAAGCAAGGAATTTTTTTGTTGTCTTAGATAATTTGTCCAGAAATTTTCACTGGGTTTGTGTACAGCAGGGAAAAAACCTAAAAAGAGATTTGAAGAAAGTTTCCTTATTCAACAGTACTTCCCTCCTGTTCTATATTGCTATACAACACTGTCTTAAATTTTGCTCTTCACAAAGATCCAAGTTTCTCGGTCAGATCCTTAAAGAGCTGAAACTTACATTAAAGGTTTTTATAATAAGTGATTGTATATAGTCAAGCATGGAAAGGAATGGAGAAATGTTGATTTTCTTCCTATATTTCTCTACTGGGATGGAGGAAAGACATGGAAAATCTACAAAAATTAAAAACACCATCACAAAATGGTGAACACCTTTCTTATATACCACTAACCAGATACCATGTCAAACCTACCATTTTCCCTACTCCTCAGGCTTAGAAATTACAATTACTGAGATGAGATTAAAAGTTTTTTCTCAAGGACTTGCCCACCATCCAGTGGAAAATACAACCAGCTCACCAACTCTGAATGGCAAGAATAATTTTTACTTCACAAAATCCTTTGCTCCTGTCCTGTTTTAACTGCCAGAGGAATTTCAGAGGAATTTCTACTGAAGCCACCAAATCCTGCTGCTGCAGCAGCTGTGATGGGGCTGTTACCACCTACAGGGGTGTCACTGGATGAGGACAGCACAGGATGCCCATGTGCCACAGGAGTCCCCAAGGGGAAGGACACATCCAAGCTGCATCCCAAAAGCAGTCTGATGTTCTTGGACTAAACAACTGAGGATTCTTCCACCCTGAGGTTTGAATTCAAGACACACCTGTCCTAGCTTTTAGGCACCAAGTTTACACCATCCACCTCTTTTGGAGAGGCAGGCACTCAAAAGTACAAGTTATGTAATGTTAATAAAGGCCTTTTGGGAGCTCCTGTATGTCTTCATAAATTACACAAAAGATCTTAGGTCAGATTTAGATCTCAGTGTGTCCAGTGGCACTCCTGGGTTTGTAGTGGACCTCAAGCAAGAACCAGCCTTCCCTGAACTTTTTTTTTTTTTTCACCAAACCAGGAAAGACAGCATATTTTCCATCACAGCTGAGAGTGAGGGTCTTGGAGTTTTGATGCTGATTCATCACTGCTTAGTGTGGGGGAAAAAAGGAGGAAGGAAAGAGCGGTCAGCTTATTAACATCTCCATATAGGACCATTTGCTTGGAATTTCTAACTAACTGGAGGTTTGGGATAGGAGATCAGGACTCAAAGGCCAGTAAAAGGATCTGGCTGCAAACAGCATTTTTTACTCACTTTCCTTGACAGAAAACCTTTGTCTGGCAATTGTGGGAAAGGGAAGTGTTGGCTTAGTGCAAAGAGCAGACACAGAAATCTTTTAAAGACACAGATATCTTGTATCTTTGCCTTCAGTGAGCTGTTTCTCCTTTTTATTCTCATTTTCACTCTCCGTCTGTCTTCATTAGTCTGCTGGCATTCTGCTAGGATTAGTGAGCCAGTTTCCATGGTTTCTTATTTTCACTTTCTATCTTTCTTTGCTTAACTCATTAAATTGTTCATTACTTCACTGCACTTTACAGGAGACATATTTATTGTATTAGTTACACAATGGCCAGATTAGTAAGTGATAGGCAGTTTGCTATTTGAAAGAACATATTCTAATAGCAGAAAGGAAATTCAGGAGACACAGATATTATCTACTAGTTGTAACATAACTGGGATAGCTAGTAACTGCTAAATGTTTACCCTTTATCACTAGAAATATGCTACATGACTATAAAAAACTGGTGCAGCACCCACACTGCTCTTGCTCCTGAAAAAGGGAAGGCACAAGCACAACTCTCAGGACCAAGACCATCTTTACCTTCTCCTCTTTGCCTTCCATGACAAATTGCTGTGATAAAGATGTCCAGACCATGGCTTTTCCCAAGGTTGGGAGGAGCACACCCAAGCCTCCCTCTGACTGCTGGGGAGGAGAGAAGCAAGGACAACAGGGAGGAACCAAAGCATCACAGAGGGTCCTGACCAAAGGAAGCCCTTCTGCATGAAAACTGAGCTCAAACTCAAGAGTTTTGGCTCCAGTTTAGAATTCCACCATGCTTGTGCCCACTGTATTATAAGGAAGTTAATTCTGTGACTGATGCTCAGGGCCTGGAAAAATTCTTGAGTAAAATGACTATTCACTTCAATGGAAGCACAGGGGAGCTGGCTGAGGTTAGTCAGTCAAGCCTGTGTTCAGTGAAGTTTTCAGTCCTAATTCAGTGTTTCCTGTAGTCAGCCTCTGGATTTGTTTATTTATTTGGTTTTCTGGTTGTGCCAGCTTCAACACCCACTTCTCTGCCAATTCACGTCCACTGTCTATTCATTTTTCTAATAAACCCCACCTCCTCATCCTCTCCATTAAACCACAGTCCATTTCCCCCTCTGGTCAAGTCATCAAGGGTGCAGAACAAGTCTCTCTCTACCTTGCACCTCTCACTCATTTGATCTTTCCCACAGTTAAATCTAACCCAGTTGATTCAATTATGCTGAAGTTTCTCAGATGCTGAATGTAATCATCCATGCTCTCTCTCTTTAGTTTGACAGGCCTCCAAGACAGAATTCCTTTCAGCTGAATTAAGATCTTTCCTGCAGTTAGTGAATAGTATATACAGGGGTTCATGCCACTCATTCATCTTCTCTGGGAGTTCATTTATCACTCGAAGGTAATCTACTGTGGAGAATTTTGATCAAGAGGATGCCTGATTTTTTTTTTTTTTTTTTCTTTCTTTTTTTGGTGGTTTAAAGAAAATCCATTACTTTTTAAAAGACTGACTTGGTCCCTTGGCCAAACTTTGTAGACATAAAGGGCTCATCAAGGGATTTATGAAATGTAGCTTTCCTTTTTATCTGAGTTGTATGGAAATGAGATTTCCTTTTTCTCCAATAAGCCTTGTGAATGCTTTCATTTTTTAGGATGTGAACAGGAGCAATTCCTTTCACCATCTTTTAATGTTAGCCTTCTGCTGCCTACTTTACCATTTCACTTTATGTATTCTGGCATAGGAAGTGCTGATGTTTGCTAAGTTTGTCAGTAGGCTTTTCTACAGTAAACTTTATCTTGAAATCCTACTGATAACAGTTTTGCTCTTCAAAGTATATCAAATCTGCCCAAGATTGCTGTTCTATCATTGCCCTTGATAGGGAATAAGATCATATTTTGTCATCAAGAAGAACTTGTTTTCTGATATTTTTATATGCCATAAAGCCTTTAAAAACTATCCCAGGCTTAAGAATGCTGAGTCTTTGAATATTTTGTAGTCCTTCAATTTAATTAATTATCTTTAAAAATATTCTTGATGCAATACAGTGAAACAAAAAATATATCTCCCCAAACTTCAAAACAAGAAATATATGAGGATACAGCAGAACAGCTCATATAAGTGAGACAGACATGAAAAAGACATTATTAAGGTTGGAAAGCCCCAAGAGTGACCTATTTATTTCTCAGAGCTGTTTGCAAAACATATACACTGCAATTCTGTATATGTATGTTGTTTCTTAAAAGATAAATGATTCAGTAACATCTGCTGTATAAAAATCTCCCTGTTAAGCCTAAGCAAGAGACTGACTGTCCCTGAATCACAAACCCACTGAAAAAGGGAAGACAGAAAACAGGGTTTGATGATAAAGGGAAGAGGAATGTGCTGCTGGCAGGCAGGGCTGGTGATGGAGAGCCAGCTCTCCCTTCAGCCCTCATCAGGCAAAGTCCTGCTCCAAGGAATAGTGCTGGGAGTTTTGCAAGGTGGAATTGGTTCATACAGTTCCTGATGTGATGAACGTGGATTTTTTTTGTCATTGTGACTGGAATTAGTGTCACTATTAGCTTCTTAGCAAAATTAAGAACTGCAAAGGTTAATCTTCATTTTAAACACCTGCATCTAAAAAATTATTTTGCATTTCAGCACATTTTTTTCCATGATTTATAAACAGTAAAATACGTAGGTAAGCAAGAGAGTACTTTTCCCTTTTACAAAAAAACAAAACAAAAAAAAACCCCAGACAAAAATCAAATACTTTTCGCAGTTTCTGTGTTTAATTTTGCATTTAAAAAGCCTTAATTTTCTTTCTCCAGAAATCTGTAAAATAGAATACTCCAAATAAATGGTTTAATATTTTTTAAGTTGCAATAAAGCTCCATATTTAATTATAGAAAAATAAAACAATCTAGTTTTAAAACTCTACTCCTGCTTACTTCGTCTTTCATCTGTATATCTTTGGCACCCCAGAGTACCAAATTTCATTCTCTCTAGAGCATGACCACTGGGCAATCCTTACAGCACTTCTGTTAGGGATGAAACAGGGAGACCATGTTTCATCTTTGAAGCTATAATACCACCAGAGTCTGGCCTGCACTGGAAGCTGGCAGAGTACAGCTGCTCCAAGGGGGAGTAATATCTGGGGGGGGGGGTTCAACCTGAAAACAGCTTATGTATTTACTCAGAAATGGTTTCCCATAGAGGGGGGGGGGGAACTATTATCACGTGTGCTCTGCCCACAAATTTAAATACTGAAAATATCAAAACTCCATCACATTCAATCCAAAAAAACCAAATTTGGACAAGCTCTCCCAATAATCCTTGTTGAATTATGTGCTATAAGCAGAAACCATAGGTTTGTGGCTCTTCTGTTACTACTTTTGAAGAGCAGACATATCAGTCAATAATATTTTCATATTTTTTATTAAATTAGGAACTAAAAAAAAAAAAGGTGCCATATTTTAGCACATTATCCAACATATGTTAAGAGAATCTAACACTTCAAGTACACCACTTCCTTGACATCCATCACCAGGTGGTGGCACCAGGTTCCATATGCAGTGAATTGACCCACCAGAGACACCCCCAGCCCTTCACACTGATGCACTGCAAATTATTCACACCTAAAACCTGCTGTCCCACCACAGCACCTAGCTCACCAGACCACTTCTGCCTTTAGTCCTATTTAGTGTGTCCTGTTTCCTCTTCAGTCCTGTTTCAGTGAAAGCTCAGCTCTGCAACATGCTGACCCTCTTGTCCCCACTTCATCAAAGCACTGACCTGTGAGGACACAGTGGTCCTGTGAGCCTTGAGGTCCAGCACTGGCTCAAATGTGTTACTGGAATGGAGCCAGAGTGTTTAGCATGTGACACAATCAACTTCTGGAGACTTTTAGAGAGCTATGTTAGAGAGCATTTTATTCTGTGACTGCTCTTATTGGTTTTGACAAAGATACTGTGTTAATAAAGTTATCAGAGTTCTGCTTCTACTCGTTAATGAAAGCATTCATTAGCACATCATGGATCTTTCTTCCTTTAATACAAATCAGAGATGAATGAATTCAGGTTGTTTTTTGTAACTACTTATGGATATTCATACACATGTACAGACCCACATTATTATATGTTCATGGGCACATCTGTGTGTCTATAGTTTACTGTGTGGAAACCTAGCAATTGCAAAGTTAGGGATCCTATGCCACTGTTTTCATTATTGTTTGAAAACCTCTGATGGAATTGGTACAAAGTGCAGGAATTCCATCCCTCTTTCAGCATTACCTGAACCTGTAAAGTGAGAAAGTATGCAAAAAAGGCCTAAAAAGTCACCATATTCCCTGAGCCTGCTGGTATGACAAAATAACTGCACATCTTGTCATATATTATTACTTAAACAAAAGCATTGATACCAATGTCCTAACCTTTTTAACCTAAAGGACATTTTCTTTGTTGCATTGTAATATTCTAAATTGTGTACACTTACCCCTTCTTTCTTAGAAGGACTTAGTAAGGAATAAGCATGAACAATTAGAATAAGAGCAGAAACATTAAGCACTAAGTAAAAGAAAAAGCACTGGCTTGCAAGGAACCTTTTTGTTGCTTGCAGAAGACAAGCTCATTGCATTCTTTGTTTAACACCTAGGCAGCAGAATGCAGGACCTGCTGGTACTTTGTATGGCAATCTGCTGTGATATATCAGATGAGAGTCTATAAATACTAGTAAAAAACTGTAATTGCACTCCAGAGCAAACAAACTTCTTCCAAGCACTGTAATCTGAATGCATCATACCAGAGTGCAGGAAGGGCTCAATGAATCAAGCTGTCCTAGATGCTAACTGAAAAGGTTTAATCTGCTTAAAAGAAGTACCAAGGGAACAGAATTACTATCAGTTTCAATGACAATAGTTATCTGGTTTATTTAGAAGTCCCTCTCTCCCTCAGCTCCCTGAATCCAAGTAGAAACCCTACAGCCTTCTACTGCCTTCTTGTCCAGATTTCCACATGGCCTGAAACACACCAGAAACAAAGGGCTCTGTCATGACACACCAGTTTGAGTTTGGCTTGGATAACTCTGGGTCTGAAACCTTCACTGGGCCAAGCCTGCAGGACATGACAAGCTGCACCCTTTAGTACTCAGCTGGTGTTCACTGTGGCTTTTGTGAGATAAAATGGGGCGAAGTCTGATGCTCTAGAGGCACCCTCCACAGATGTTCCTTAGGGAAAACCTATCCTGTGCCCAGATCCTGCCTGGCTCTTCTCATGGGTAGCTGGCAAGTTTTCCACAAGCCAAATGCTTTGGTCTGTTTGTGGTAGCCTGATTCTGGCTGCCACTGTAACTCGTTCCTGCCTCATCACAGGTTGCTTCAAGGAGAAGGAATGTCCTGGAAGAAAACAGCATTAATTATTCTGCTGGTAATGTAGGATAGAATGGGAATTAAGTTGTACTTACCAGGTACGTGAGATAAACCAATGCAACCAGGAAGAATTCAGTCTCCCAAACCTTTTCTGCACAGGCAAGTAGATCATCACTTGTGGTACCATGCAGACATGTGGCTTGAAGAGGTGATGTGATTTACTCAGTGAGAAAGAATGGGTATTCAATTCCAGCCTGAAAAGTGAAACAAGAGCTATATGGTAAATCTAGATACAAAGACATCTTGTCCTCATTCCTGAGATAACTCACTCTGTTAAAACTCCTGCAGTTTTCAATGAAAAAAAAAAAATGGAACAATAAAAAAAAATAAGAGAATTCTCAGTCTGGATGTTACCAAGTGCATCCAGGACACTTGTTCCCTCTGCTTTTCTCTTTGCACCATACAGGGACATATGTGAAAAGCTGTGAGAACGGCGTCGACAACACAGATGAGAATTAGCAGAAATACTGAATCCAAAATAGATTAAATTGTTTTAATCTAATAAATTAAAATGTCAGACTACTGAATAGATTTCAACAGAAAAAAATATCTGGCATGATGCTATTTCTGGTCCACGCCTCATTTGTGTTCCCTACTTGACAAAAGCAAGAGTCATCCTCACCTTGTTTCTCTTTTATTTGGTATTAAATACAGATGTTTAAAAAGAATGCTGTTATCAAACATTGTAATGTTACCAGGTATTTATTTCATTAAGTGATAAAAGGTATTCACCCCTATTGAACTAAGTTTAAATATGCACTTGCACACAATACACCCAAAAGGAAAAGCTGAATGTCACGACATAACCATCTACCTCTTCTAAGCAGAGGACCTTCCTTAGAAGAAAGCTTGATAAGAACTGGTCAAGAAGGATGGGTAAATTAGATAGGAAATAGTCTTTATCAGATCTCTATGCTTCACAAGCATTCTGCTCTTTGTGTTTCACTTCAGGAGTGAACAAAACCTGATGACTATAATTCACAAGTATTTTAGCCAAAGGCTCCCAGCTAGTGCTAACACAAGAACATGACTTCATTATAGGCCCCAACAGAGAACTTAACTATAAAATATCTTTGGACATCTCATTACTTCTAAGTCTTCCATTTCTACAGTTTAGACCATGGCCCAGTGGCAGCATCCAGAAACACTCTAAAAATTCACAAAATTAGTATCTCAGTGCCAGCAAAGCATTAAAAAATACCTTGAATCTGAGTAACATCAACAATTTATTCTGGTGCGCTTCATATTCAATTGGTTTAATGGAAAATTACTATATTTAAGTCACCTTTAGATTAGTTATTTAAACTACAATGAAAGAGGAAAGTAGTTATAAGCTATACACAGTTTTCTTTCTTTTTGAAAAATATTTCTATAGTTCTATTTCTTGATACTCAATTCATTTATACAGTTATAATCAAAACCTACTTCATTTACAGTACCTGTTTGATATCTAATCTATTCAATACAGTAGCAAGTTATAGATGTGCCGTTTCATATCTGTAAGATAAAACAAATGTTAGTCACCTAAAACATCTAACATATAAAAAAAACCACAAAAGCATAATGATGTTATCTTGTTAGTACTATATATATGCAAACATTCTGTAGACATTTCAGCCAGGAATAATAAGAGATCCTCAGAAGATAGGAGCAAACACCAGCAGGCTTTAGCCCAAACTGCAAACCAGACTGAACTCCTATGGAGTAGTTCAATCAAATTTACAGCACTCCAGAGAAAGACTGCCAACCTTTCTGAAATCACCCCAACACAAGTAATACACAATTATTACTACACAATTACTAATACTCATTGCAAGAAAAGTTTAATTTACTGAATATCTTATTTAGTCATGGTTTTCCTGAAATTATCGGCCCATGTTAAAATTGATTTTGCTAGCCTATTTCAGCCAGACAGCAAAAGCAAAAATTCTGCCATAGAATATATAAACCCATCAATGTACAGGTAACATTTCCCTATAACACTTGAAGGAAAAATACTGGCAGCAAATTAAATATTTAAAGAAGCTCTGGTAGCTCATGTAAATGGGTGAGCAAACTAGAAAGATTTTAAAGGTACCAAAAATAATCCAGGGTGGTTGAAGGCAGAGAAAGATAAATCATCAATAATAACAAGATATTCTTTAACAACTTGGTTGTATGAGTCTCTAAGTAACCTGGTCTAGGGGAAGGTGTCCCTGACCATGGCAGGGGGTTGGAACAAGATGATCTTTAAGGCCTCTTAAACCTAAACCATTCTAGGATTCTACTTAGCAGCTCAAGAGCATTAGACCGTGGCCTGTGGAGCTTTCTCTGCATTTGTGTTCAAGCCAGTGCTGGTACCTCAGGGCTGGTGTTTGGCACACTCAGCCCAGCAGAAAATCCTCTCTCCTTTCCCCTCCTTTGGCTCCTTCATCTTGCACAGCCCATAAAGTCAGTGCTGTTTTGTCCCAGTGGGACAAAAGCACGGAGATTGTACAAATCCCTTTCTGCCTTCAGGAAGGGAGAGTTTGCAGGAACTCAGATAGCACTTGGTCCATCTGACCTAATGGTATCGGTGCCTTTCCATTAATTACTTGGAAGTGGCATCATTTGTTAAGCTGGTGTGAACGTATGACACCAGCGTATCGGGTCCCCTTAAAATACATATGAGTAGGCAGAGATAAAGGGGAAAAGAGAAAGAGAAATCTTGAGAGCAAAGAAGAGAGGCACTATTAAACACTTTGTACTTATCTTGCTAAGGAAGAGCTTTGTTCCAGGGGGGGAAAAACTCTCTCTTTGAAGCTATCCAAACAGTAAACAGCCCATTTTTTAAACAGTGGCGTATCTACAGCAATGCGTACATCAGAGCGCTGGCATGAAGAAAGTATTTTTTCTTAGAGATAAAAGAGCAGAAAGGGTCTCCTGCATTGGTGATAATTTGGATCTTCTGTTTCCTTGGATTTTCGGGGCAAATCCAGAAAAAGCATAATAATCCCTTAAAAAAAAATAAAAATATATATATATAATTGTTAAGTATGCTGATTCACTGCTTCTTGCAACATGTTCCTCTCCTTTCCAGACAGAAATAGAAATGGTTTCAAAGAATTCTCATCATATGTGTGCTCTCTGTTTTAAGGGACATCAGGGTTCTTATGCCTTACCATTCTCTGGACAGATGATTTTGTGTTAGGTCCAGAATGAGGATGGCTTCTGCAGCCCAGCTGCTGCACACACATGCTTGAGCTCTCAGCCATGCTGAGCTGGCAAGTGGCACAAGGGATGAGGAGAGATTCATTCCTTAAAGTTTCTAAAGGTCCATGCCCTAAAGATCTTAAGTAAGCTCCTTAGTGAGCTTTTTCTCTCTGTGGGGAGCTCTTCTGCACCACTTACTTGCCCTTCAGGCTTGCCCACAAGGCAAGAGATGGATTCCCAGCCTCCTTTCATTTTTGGGAATTCAAACCCCCAGTGCTGCCTTTGTTTTTCCACAGGAGAGAGGCAAAGGCAGATACAAGACTCGAAGGGGCAGAGGATGAGGAGCAAAGGGGAACACAACTGCAATTCAATACTGGAACCTCTCCTCAAAGACAAGGAGCTCAGCTGAGCTCCTTACCATGCAGAGGTGCAAGATTCAATTTTTCCTTCAAAACTTAAAAATACCTTCCAGCCTTTAGCTGGGTGAAAATAGTTTTGCTGAAAATAATTCACAATCTGGGAAGGCGTTAAAAAAACATAATCTGTTTTACATGGTGATGTTTAAGCTTCTGCAGAGCAGGAAGCTGCCATATTAAATTATTTCCTCTGGTTTTGCAATTTAAATGGAGAGATCAACATTACAGCCTTGGGAAGCAATGAAAGTGAAAATAGTCACTGTAAAAAACATCACGATTTCTGCTTCTCATGCAGCAACCACCCATTGATAAAAGGTGGCATGTGTTTCTCTCCTTCCCAGGCTCACTAGTAAATAATCATCAATTTACACATTCTAGCACAATACCTCTGCCTACAAATTGCTTCTTCAAAGACTTCCTTTTCCCCTGGAAGCACCACTTATAAGTGTGTTGAAATTACATCTTATTCTTTTCTTTGAAAGATCTCACTGCACAGCCAAATAAAGAGAGATCATTTGCATAATTCTTCTTTTTAAATGACTTCAGGTTGATACAGGTTCTTCAGTGAATTGTTATTCAGCAGGACATGGTCAGATGCAGATAAAGTGCTATAGAAGGTGGAAGTTAACATCCTCAAATCTGATCAAATAACATTTCAGTTTTAAACTGATACTGTAAATCACATGGAATTACAAAGCTCTAGCTTGATTCAGCTGGTGAAACAGACTTAATATCAAAGCATCCTTTCGTTCAACAAAAGATTCTGCTCTGAACCATTCTCAGGCTTATAGCAGGCACAGATTATCATTCCAGCAGACCCTCACAGCCAGATGGATTATTATAGTGATTTCTGACTATATGCTGACTGTAAAATCATTGTATTTAATATAAAATTATTATATAAAATTGCATACACATTATAGGTATAAAAGCAAATAATAATTAAATAGTTGGTTTTTAAGCCTATTTTATGCTTCTTTGATTGCGTCAAACTTTTTAATAACTTCATAACTCAAGATATTCTCATTTCCTTTTTATAAGTCTACAGATCTGTTGTTTTCACTGTAGGTATTGAAAGAAAACTTCCACACGGTTTTCATGAAGCTTCACAAGGCTTGTGCAAAGGCTTGATTCTGACGATCAAAAAATGTGAAGGCACCCAAAGCCCCACACTGCAGAGGCCACTTCTAGTAAAAAACATTTACCACTTGTGCTCACATGTGTATCAAACCTAAATATCAGAGTCTGAAAACAAGCGTGGTCTCAATCTCATTACTTACGTCTTACCAAAATTCTCAGGGCAAGCACACAAAAATAATCTGTCAGGGTCAGTTGTGCAAGGACCATTGCTTGGTATTGCAAACCAGTTTTGAAGTAGGTGCAGTTCAGAGCAATCTGTCAGTGTTAATAAAACAGCTGAGGCTACCAAAAAAGTCTTATCTCTGGTGTAGTAGCATTTGGACCAGAAGAAAAAAATTCCCAGCACTCATGTCCCTCAAGTCCATAAGCATTCACACACATATTCATACCCTGAATAAGGATAAAGGACTGATGTGCCACTGCAATGGTATTTGCAGTATGAAACATGCAACCTGACTGGACAGTTTTTCAGAGTTTTGAGATTTTCAGATGTTTGGACCTCTTCTCTCTTAACCTTCTCTCTCTTCTGGTCTCAGTCTGAAATGGAGCCAAAGCACAGTAGGCAGCTATGTCCTGGTCATTAGAAAATGGGCAGCAGGAGTAGGTGGATCTAAATCAGGATGGTTTTGCTGGGGTGAAAGGAATATTTCTTCACAGTCAGCATTATGGGGTCTTGATGAAGTTCTTATGTGAAGAGCAGAATCAGAAATATAAGGGTTTGGCTGTGGTGCTTTGGTTTGTTCCCACAGGACTGGGGATGCCTAGGCAACTTTCCTTCAAACTTGGGATAAACTCATGGCAATTTAGTTCCCAGAATCAAATAGCAGGAGGTACATCACGCCAAATAATGCAGGGCTTTTCCTTTGACACATATGAAGAACACATTTGAAAGTTTATTAAGATTTCTATCTGAACTAATACAACCTACAATAAAAACACCTTATTTTTCATATAGTTCCAGACTAAACTCAGCCACTGGATCCACACTGTCTTTGGGCTGTCTTTCACACTCCCAAGAAAATCACCATCACTTTTCAGCAAACAAACACCTGGGAAAAACTTGACCCTGGGTCCATCACCCAATGATACACCTGCCCACTTGTATCATTTTTGATCTTCTCTGCTTCTCCCTTTTAATGCTATTTACCCACTAAGAAGCACACTTGCCACAATCCAAGCTCAGTGAAAATCACAGTGAGTCAAGGATATTGCATGGCAGTATCAAGAATAATAATTAACACTATGAAAACAAAACTTAACTGCTAATTCCCTCCTAGGAGACTTAACAAATAACATTAGCCTTGAGCATAACTAAGTACATTTTAACACGGTTCTTTACAATAGGGGCTCAATTACCCACAAATGATTTTTTTCACTGCAGTCATAAATTTAATACCATACTAATGAGTCAGTGAAGAGCAAACTGATGGGTGGTTTCATTCAGACTACAGCTGTTAAGAACATTTGCAATTAAACATTCTTTCCTCTGAAAATATATTTTTGCCCAAATGTAAATGCCTTGCAGTTAACTACCGATTTCGAGAATTTATAAAGGAAAATGTTTCATGGATCAGGATGGATTCTCCAAACACCTCAGGGAAGAAATAAAACAAAACAAAACTCTGCTCATTTGAGTGCAGATTTGTTATTTTAACATAGCTCTGTTTTAGCAAAAAAGTTTGAAGTACTGTGATTTCTTTCAGCACAAACCACAAAAGACTCCCTGGAACTTCTGTGGACATGGAGTTCTTTAATCAGCTCTAACACTGACTACCTAATCTAAATATCTGGGAAATAAAGACTGTCACAAGCAATGAATTTTGGCAGGTTATTTTACCATTCCCTGGATATCTGATGTAAAGAAAAAAAGCAGCAAATGTGAAGTGATATCTAGTTGAATGTTAAAAGTGTATTAATTACATCTGTTAAATGGACTATGCTGTTTATAGACAAATGTTGATTTACTTTTGTGTGTTCATCAATAGTTTTGATCTTGTATTGATAACATGGTTGAAGCTATATTGCTCCTCTATTAGAATGAAATACAGCTAAGTTTAATAGTTGTCTCTCTACTTGAAACTTGAAAAAAGTTTCAGGCAATTTAAGGAAAAGTTGGCTTAGTCAACACAGACTAAATGGCAAGAAAATGGGAAAATATTAGCAGCAAAAAAAAAGTTAGGAAACAATCCCCAAGAAGTACTGAGAAATTGAAAACCAATGTGCATAATGAGATCAACATAAATATTTAGAAGATAATCACAGATAAACTTTTATGAATAGAAGTAACTTTGATTCAAGGTGTGAAAGGTTTCAGCTACCAAGTTCTAAGTAAAATTCTTACTTTCTATGGGAAAATATTTAAATAAAGGGCTCAAATATCATTCTTCACCTCAGTATGACTGTGTAGATGCTCAGAAGTTCTCTAAAGTTTCTATCTCCAACAGAAGTTCCGATCTCCAAATAAATATGGATCCCAGATTCTGGGTTGAGGCAACCATATGCTTGATTATACAGGATCTTACTGTGACCTCAGAAAACTCCACATTAAACATTATTGATTCTGCTGCTGAGAAAAATGCTTTTGCATTTTTGAGTCCAGAAGAGTCTAGAAGACACATTTTTCTATAAATGACACAAACAAGGCATCAGAAGACAGCTATGCTGCTCTGCAGAAGATTTCAGTTTAGTTTATTATGCTGGGCAGTTACTAGAAATAATTCTCTGCAGTTAAGGACCTGACCCAGCCCAAACTGAGCTCCTGGACATCAGGAGTAAGACTCTATTTTACCCCAGCATGAGACTCAGTGATGCAGGTGGATTTTTTTCCTCTACTTTATAGCTTTATTTTATGCCAAGTTAAAGACAGACATCACCCACAGTTTATGCAGTTCCTTTCCTCTTCTTTCTAGAATTAATATATACATAACATAAAAATTGTTAAATCATAGCAAAACATCAAAACCACATAGTTTCTGAGTAAAACAGTCTTGTTTTGGGATGATCTTCCTCCTACTGCTTTTCTTCAGTCAGTCACTGGATTCTGTGCTGAGATTCAAACAATTCCTAAGTGACATTAGAGAGACATTTCTGAAACCTCCTCTTGGCAGAATCTTCAAGCATGTTCATTTTTTAAAAAGCTACTTCACATGAGCCTGCAAAAAAGGTCCCTTTCCCCTGAAACTAAGGTTTAAAAAAAATCACATATGGTGAATAAAATAAATGAAAGGGTCCAGCCTAAACTCAGCAGATGAGAGGGTTTTTTTCATATGTTTTATTACATATGCAGAGTGTGGGGGTGTTCCCTGTAAATTTTTTTTTTTAAAAAGGAGAAAAAAAATGAAATTTGAAGGCTGCAGTGCAGGGAAAGTGTTGTTTATAGCAAACTGTGATATGCAAAGAAAATTGGCCAGGTGAAAGCATATGATTGTGTTACAGCAAACGCCAGCTAAATGAATATCTGGCACTAAATAAATCTCTTAATAAAATTACTGCACTCTAGTACCCAACACACTCTGCATATGTAATAAAACTCTCTAAAATGAATAGCTGATAAGAAAATGAACCTGTTCAGGGAATGAATAAACACATTTTCGCATATACACACAGAAATACCAAATGGTGAAACATACTCATAGTGATTATCAGACTGTTAAAATAATAACCCTGTGAAACAAATAAATCTGCCCCACAGCAAATTATGTCTCTGCTGTACTTACGGTGAAACCTTCTACAAACACCTGATAAAGGAATAAACCTTTTAAAGGAATAAATTGACTGTACAGTAAGGTTATCCGCAGATTTACACTGGACTGCAGTGATAAACCTTCTTTTTCATTAGTCCAATAGATCATAGGATATACAGTACTTACAAATGTTTCAGCATTAAATATAAGCTGGAATGCTCTCCTGTATGTATGCATTTGAGGGCAGGGGGTCAATAAATAGAGTGAATGTTGCTTCACAAAGTATCTGTCAGTGTGCATTAGCAGAATACCTGATGGAGAGATGAGCTGGCTGTAAAACATCCTCTGCACACCCAAACCTCCAACCCACCAATGGTAATGGCAGCCTGGGGCTCAGCAGGGCTAAAAATCACACAAGTTATTTAAACATTTCACACCAATCGTGCACACAGAATTAAAAGAAATAAATACATTTTAATATATATTTCTGCTTGTGGGTTTTAACATTTCTGGATATGTCCATCCCAAGAAATAGGGAGACCCAATGCCAGAGACCTGTGCCAGGCTCTGAAACATCAAAGTGCAAGAGATGCTGTGAGCAAAGGCTGCAGTAGAGCTACAGGCTCTCCCCATGGCCATGGCTCCCAATACATCCTTACATTGCTCCTGCACAGAAAAGGGAATGAGTCGGGATCAGGCCCCAGCTTCATCTTGGGGGACCACAGCAGTTTCTTAATGATGATCTCTGACGAGATGCAGAAAATGGCATTTCCCTCAGGAAAAAGAAAAGCCAAAATCATCATTATTGGATAAGCTGCTATCAAATTAATCCTTTAATATGGACAGCTTTGAGGCTGAGACAAAAGAGATTCATCACTCCACTCCCCACTAGGCACCCAAAAGGAAGACAGGAACAATCCCATTTCCTAGAATTATAGAATGGTTTGGGTTGGAAGGAATGTTCAAAGGCCATCTCGTTCCAGCCCCACTGCCATGGGCAGGGACACCTTCCACTAAAGCAGGTTGCTCAAAGTCTGGCCCAATCTGACCTTGAACCCTTCCAGAGAAGGGGCGTTCCATCCCAATTGTGCCTCCCAATTTCTGGCAGACACTGCTTTGAGTGGCAACGTTGGAGACACAAATTCTCAGAGCAGCAAGGCCACACAAGGGCTGTGCATGGGAAGCACAGAGCATCCTCTGGCTCCACTTCTACCACTGTCCCTTTCCATGCAGTCAAGTGCTTTCTCACCCTATTGGTGTAAACCACATAACTAGGTTTAATAAATTCCTAAAAACACTAAACAAAATTAAAAACATGTTTAAATTCCTAGGAAGCACAAGCAAAGGAGCCTCCAGCCTCCTTGGTCAGTCTGTTGACTCAGCTCAAGCCCTGAGGTAAATGAAGGTGAAGAAAAGGAAAAAGAAAAATTAAGAAAACTTTTGTGTTCTTGCCACTGTTCCAGAAAAGGGGAGGGACAAGCAAGTAATGTGGAGAACAACTAAGATGAAATGTGATGCTGAAATGAATAAGTAAGTTCATTATATTCTACAACATGATAAGACTTTGCAGGCCTGATTACAACATTAAGGGACGATGCTGCAATATTATAAATTACAGGGTGAAGCACTCCTGTTTCTGTCTCTATATTTCTAAGGTGGGAGAAGTTAATTATTTTTATAGGTCTAGATATTGCAAGGATGAGGATATCAGAATATCTTGTCATCAACTCTAAAGACAGCAGTGAAGAAGAGGAGGAGGGGAAGGGGGAACCACCCCACTTAAAGAAAATTATTATAAAAATACTAAAAATTATATATAGATTTTTTGACCTACATCCATCATTTTTACATGCCTAGGTACTTCATGCCTTGTCTCCATAAACCATCAGTCTGTTATTTTTCATGAGACCGAGAGTAAATGGCCAAAACTTAAGACTTGGAAATAAAAAAAAAATTAAAATATATATATATTTAAAAAAAACAACATGAGCGAAAAGGTTAATAGGAATTTGTATGATTTTATTATTATTAAGGAACACAGGGAGAAGAACAGCATTTCTAGCACTCTAAGTGGCCTGTGGTACAATCAGTAACCCTGAAGTATATTCAGCAATCTTCCTTTTTTTTTTTTCAATTGCCCACCGCAGCCTATATTACAAATACATAAATCATAATGTTTCAACAAAAGCAAAATTTAATTTTCTCCTTTCAGCTGTTATCTGGGCCGGGTGGTATATGGCAGGCTGCGGCCAAGTCATTTATTACACTTGCTGAATGGATAATGGCAGGGAGAGTCTATTATACCCAGCTTTGTTAGGGCTCTGAATGTGCTACTGAAACCTGTGGCAGTCTAAATCTCTTTACATCTGTAATAGATACACAGCACTCTATTATTTCATGCCAGAGCAAAATTAAATAGTTGTGGGGAGGGGGAAGGGGAGGCAGCAGGGCTGGGGGGAGTGCAGGGGCTCTGGGGATGGCTCTGCTTTGCTGAAAATGTGCTAAAGGCAGAGGGGGCTCCGGGACTCATACTCCTCTCACAGACACATTTTTGGTTTGCTTTTGAAGAAGCCACTCTTAAATGGGCACTGCCTCTGTGCTCAGCTCATGCACTGAGAGGCACCTCCCTCCAAGCAGGTATTTCACAGCATAACGCAAACCCTCTCATCCCCAGCCATGTGCAGCCTGGAAAACCTTCTTTTGTGCCCATATTCCTCCCTCCCTGGAGGGTATCCATGTGTCCCTGGCACTCAGCATGTGGGCAGCACCTGCTTTAGCAGCTTTAGGAAGGGGCTGTGGAGGGAGCGTGCAGGGAAGGATGGCCACAGAGCAGTGCTCCCAGACTCGGAGCTGCAGAGGCATCTCCTGCCTTTCATCGTTCACCACAACTGTCTCAGGAAAGCACTGCCATCCCCTCATCCTCACCCTCCCACCAGAAATCACCAAGAGACAGCAGGCAACCTCACATCTCCGTTGGTAGCTCCATCACTAATGGTCTGCCCTAGCCCAGGAGAGCTGTGACAGCCCCCTGTGCCCTGAGACGATGCTCATCAGAAAAAAAATATATTTTGCTGCTAATTCTGAAAATAGGAAACTCTAGATTTCTAGGCAAATATGTGATTATTATGAAAAATTGAGTTTTGTCCTTGGAGGGTTTTTTCGTGGTAAATTTTATGGGCAAATGCATCAGCAGACATGGTTTGTGTACAAACCAAGGTTCACACAGCCTCTTCAGGTCACAGATTTGTGTCTGGTTTGGGCACAAGCCCAATCTGTAAAGCAGGCCCCAGGCAGAGGCAAGGGCTGCAGCACACTGGCTGCCCACCAGCACAAACACACAGAGACAGGAGGCTGCAGGAGCTCTCCAGCTCGGTGACCTCTCTCATGGGGTTTGCCTGGCTGCCCAGCTCAGGAAGAGTAGCTTACAAAGAAAAAGGGCTGATTCCTCAGAGCAGGAAGGTGTTTGTTTAGTTATTGAACCTGCTGTCTTCTTGACAAGTGAAACCATTAGATAATGGAGGGCAAAAGGCAAAGTCTAGTGTGACAGTGTCTGTAACAGCCTTCTCAGGGTGTTTGTGGCAACACCACTTTTTTACACTACTCCTGCTCTGTTCCAGCACCACGGGATGTGCGCTCTATCCACACTTGGTGGAGAAATGATTGCATCCTTCCCACAGTGCCTCCAACCCACAGCTGCAACAGGAAACAGCCCACTGGGGCTCCAGCAGCCCCCACACCACCAGCTGGATGGGACTTTAGGAAATGCAGTCCCTGGGTTGTATTTGAGGTATAGAATCTTATCATCATACAGTGGTTTGGGCTGCCCTGGGGAACATCAGCTGTCCAAGAAGACTTAGCCACATGGAGAAGGTGCGCATGACTGACTGGATTAATGCACATGGTTGTGTTTCCCTCTGGTGGCTGGGATCAGTGGCTATGGAAATCTCTGGCAGAGTTGTCTCCAAAATCTTCTTTAGTTTCCATGGTACAGACCCATGTCACAAGCATGACTTCTGTACACATGTGGTGGTTTTCCTTGAATGGGTGTATCTCCAAGACATAGCACCTGAGCCCAAGGGTGAAAAGTGTGGGCCTCTAGACAAAAATTACAAAAATCAGCTTGTTAAGAGCCATGTCCTAGGAAGGAGCAAAAGAGAGGGGTGCCTTGAAGTGAACAAAGCCAGCCAGACCTCTACTGCCCTGCACAACATCCATGGGTTAACACAGCAATGCCCTTTGCAATGCTGTGCCCAAGAGACCCAACGACAAGCAAATCAGAGACAGAATAACAACTTTCACTAAAGTTAGCCCAGACAATCTTATTATTCCCCCCAGTAAAAAACAGAGTTTATCTTTTAGCTCCCCTTAACTCTATTATCAAGCAAGAATTCTCTTGCTGCTTTACTTGTAATAGCATTGTCCTCCTCTCAGATAACAAGAGGAGACTTACCCCATCCTCCTACCTGCCAAATCTTCTACCAATCTCAAGCACAAGGATTAAAACTGCTACTGGGTGAGGCTGCAGTGGCTCTGTGCCTGCTCACTTTTTAAAAAGCCGCCTTATCTATGCTCAGAGAAGTAAAGGCTGTTCCCTCAATGTGTCGCTTTGTTATCGTGAGCGAGCTCTTGCACCATCACGCTTCCGAAGGAGATTGATTCAATCTGCTGATAGCAATGTCCCACTCCCTGGAGGAGCTAAAAGCCCCACCACTCCAAACGTTCCAGCAGAACAGTTTGTCTTTTATCATTATAAGGGCTCACACGGGGGAGGAGGTTGTTTAGTGCTTTTCTCCTGGAAACAGAGCTGGGGAATGGCTGATAGTTCCTTGATTTTCAGGGAAAATCTATTGACTGTTAGGCAATGACTCCCATTTGTTCTCATGCTCTGAATCAGAGGATGGTTTGGGCTGGAAGGACCTTAAAAATCACCCAGTTCCAAACCCCATGTCATGGACAGGGAGACATTCCACGAGACCAGGTTGCTCCAAGCCCCATCCAGGCTGGCCTTGGACACTTCCAGGGATGGAGTATCCACAGCTTCTCTGAGCAACCTGTGCCAGGGCCTCAACATCCTCACAGTGAAGAATTTCTTCCCAATATTTAATCTAAGCCTATGTTCTGCCTATTCTTGTGCTGTCACCCCGTGCCCCTATCAAAAATCCCTCTCCAGCTCTCTTACAGCCCCTTTAGGTCCCAGAGGCTGCACTGGTGAGCAAGGAGGTGCAAGGAGGCATGTTTGATCCATGGATTTTTTCCTCTCTTTCTATAAACACTGCACATCTCCAGTACTGATCACAGTCTGTCCCCATGCTCCCATGACTAGAAAGCCAACATTTTGGATCCCACACAAACCACACTACAAGCAAAGACCACCAATGCATTAGCTTCCAGATAAAATCATATTTTTACCCCTCCCAGCTGTAAAGTTGTATTGAAACACATGATGTAGAGTGGCACTGATGCTCTCCCAAGGTATCAGAGATGAGTTGGATAGACCTTTTGGACAGATCTATTGCATCTTTTGAATTTTTCAAGGGCAAGCATGCAAGCACAGCTTGAATAATAAATGCATGAAATTGGCTGTACATATTACGTCAGGCTGAAATGAAGGATTAGTTCTAACCTGGATTCAACATTTGAAAAAGTCTGTTTGCATCAGATAGTTTGAGAATTTCACCAACTTTGAGCTTCTTATTCAGGAAAGAATTGAAGGATAAGTAGCACCACAGGGCATGAAAACAAACTGTTCTTGTTGATAAGCTTATGGAGGCCAAGTACCTCTACAAGTCAACCCACACATTCATGGCATTACATATGTTCCCAAGACCATTTGGCACTTCCTCAGGGTTTTGTGAATTTGGTGGTATGCTGACAGAAAGGGCAAAAAACTGGGATCTGAACATCTGCACTCCTAGAAAAAAACCAAGGGTACAACTCCTGCTTCAGTATTCTGGAATTTTTATTTTTTATTTTGCGAGTCCTACTGCTTCACAAAATGGTGCAGCCAGGCAGAGGAGAATAATTTGCCACAGCATCAAAAATATTACCCTTGGCAAAATTTTCTTTTAAGACAATCTGATATTAATGTTCTGGTCATTCTTGTCATCTTTTAAGTGTTCACTGTTCCCTGAACCTTCATAAATTGCTGCCAATGATATTCTATAGCAATGAACACCAAAGAACCACTGTCCCTTGTGGGACTTTCTCTGCTGTGATAACTTTCTTTCCATTGAACACCACCTCATTCTCATCTCTCATCGCCTCATTCTCATCTTTCTTACTCAGAATAAAAATTTCCCAGCTATTTCCCCTCCACGTTATACCCATTTTCCTGGCACTTACTCATTTCTCCTCCGGATTCTTGTATAATAAAAGTGTACCGGATTCCAAACACTGCCCATAAAATTTTTTTTAGCTTCTTATTCCACTTAAAATCTTTGTTAAGGATAACTAGAACTCAACAATATATACAACTGTCATGTCTATGCCCAAATTATACACAAAACTGAAAAAGCAGCTGATGCATCTGTTGGCAGCAAAAAACTAAGAAGGAATGGGTCATCTCGGTTAATTGGCTTTCCACATCCCTTGTACTCTTCTACAAAAGATGTTCTGGTATAACCAGAAGCCATCACTAAATGTGCTGTGGTAACCCAGTTTCTGGACTAGCTGAGGACCCAATACCTCACAGAATAAAGACATTTGAGCAAGGCTCCAGACATTCAGCATGAACATGATGAGAACAGTCAGGGCTGGGGCATCTCTGTAAGCAGATCTCCTACTGAAGGGCCAGGTCATCTCTACAAGCTTGCAGGGATTTTATCTCTACTAACTGCTATGTCATACAAAAATGTGGTGGGCACATTTACAGTAGTGAGATTCCCCAAAGGGATCTAAAGGTGGCTGTCCTCAAGCTCATTGGAAAGTCTGTGGAAACTGAGAACCTTCCTCCCTGCAGGGCCTTTTTGAAAACCCCTCCTGAAACACTGAAGATGTCTCATCTGCACCTCATGGTGTATTGTAAAATTGTTATTAAAAATTGTTTTTATTTGGCACTTTGGTAATAGCTCCAGTCTCAAAGGAGGTTGCATTGCCCCTGTCTTCAGCACTGCACAGAAATCCAGGAAAAAAATATTATTATAATGTTTGTGTGTTTTATTATCTAAACCAAGAAGAAAGGAAAACTATATCAGAGCACACTCCCAACAAATAATAGTATAGAGAGTTCAACTGATGTAAAACAGATTACCATCCAAAAAAAATTTAAATTGAACCTCAGCTCCCAATTTCTTGACAGGAAACACACAAATCTAGCTTTCTGTCACATGTATTTAATTTCCCTCAGTGAAAGCAAAAAGCCAATTTTTTAAACATGTATTTTAAAAGAAATATGAGCATACTGATAACAAACAGACATGATTTTTCAAACAGTGAGATAAACACAGACACACAAACTTCTAAAAGAAATGCTGCTGATGTTAACCATGGTTGGAGCAGTGATATAGTGATCAGAGCCACTTGCCTCTTCTGTTTGCAAGGCTTATGTGGGTCCCACAGGAGCTTCCATTTAAATAGGGGAGGGATTTCATCTCTAAACAACAAGGCTAGTGTCAGATGTAGCTGACACACAAGGGGTAAAGGTTATAATTTCATGAGGCATGAATGTTTGTTTAATTTCAACCAATTAAATTAAACCCTCAGTCTGAGGCCCATAGCACACGGTCCCTGAAATGACCATTTACCATGTACATCAGAAACTCAAGAGGTTTCCTTTTCTATGCTATTTCCTCAGCCCAGTGACTAGATGAAAGGAAACCACTGAAGCATGAGCTCTATAACAATATAAAATAAAATCAGAGATGAAGGTTTCTAAGGGATATTTTTTTAATGCTGTTACATTGCTTAATTTCAAAGCTACATGCTCAAACCCATGTTTTCTGTGGAGTCCTGTTAGACTGTATGAAAAGAATTTACTATGTAGATTTGTAATTAGTTCTTTGTAGGGGAAATAGCAGTTTACAGTACCTGGGATTAAATGAAGGGCTGCCTTCTCAGCTGTAGCTAAAGAATCACACTCACACCTTTTGCAGCATAAATAAAATGGCTGAATAAGAAATGTGCAATATTCCTGAGATTCACAGGAAGTTTGGGATCCAAGTTCCCCCTCCTCTCCACCATGCCAAGGAATTTAAAAGTCGCATAGAGTTTCAGGACTCCAACAGTAAAGCTTAAAGACACCTCTCCAATTGCTCTGTCAGCTGCAGACCCTGGTTTCATGAACACATGTCTACAAGGAGACATTTCCATTTTTGCAGCTTTCCCATGAGGCTCTATCCACTTATTACTAACAGCAAATATTAATGCAAAGTTATTGACCCAAATCACAAGATATTTGTATTGCAGCTCTTCCATGCATTTGAACACCAAAAACCTCCTGACTCATGGGTAAGGCCAATTTCTTACCAGAAAGAGCAGAAGGAAAAATAAAACAAGTAATTCCTTGCATCAACATTTTCCTCTATACAAGTTCACCACATTTCCTACAGTGCTACTTTTCAAACAGCATCATGGAAAGGCCACAACCAAGAAAACCACTATATGCCAGGTGCTTTTACCTGCACACAAGAAGGAGAAGCAAATACTTGGACAAAGATCTTCAACAGCCCACCATGGCTCAATAAACAAGAACCCAGAGAATATTCCTGTTTCTCTTGCAAAGTTAATGCATGGCCCTGAACAGGTCATTCTGACTTATCATTAATCCTATTTTTCAAACAGAGAAGCTGATATGATAACTTTTTTTCTAATTCAAAGACATAAAAGAGATATTTGTGTTAGTACTGCTAATGTTAACGCTGAAGGAACAACACATATCCCAATAAAGAACTGACAGTAAATGGATATCAGCTAGTGGTACTTACAGATGATTCCCTAATCTTGGATACTCCCTGCCTCAGAAATCATTCTAAACACCAAGTGTACAGAATACATCCAAACAGATTCCACAGCTGGCATTTTATTTCTATATCTCCACATTTTCAAGAGAAAAATCGTCCTTATTAGGCTATCAAAAATTCTAAAACACTGGCAGATCTGAGATACAAAAATTACTGATAATAAACTTCTGGGACCTCTGAGAGAAAATCTTATTAATTGATCATATTATTATGTTTTCCTCAGTTTCTATCCTGAGGTAAACCCTGCAAGACACTGTGCAATTGGGCACTAGGAGCTGCAGAAACATATAGTAAATCACAGGTTCTCACCTCTCCCAGATCTGAGGGAGGGAGATTTCAGTGTTTGGTTTAGCAGGTGAGTTTTGCTTCAGATAAAGGGGAATCCTTACTGTTGGGAACAAGAGAAAAGTGTAAACACAGAAGCACAAATCTATGGAAAATTGCAATAAAAATCTGCAGTTTAAAAAAGTTGTTTCAATAAACTATGTGTTGATTCCATTTTAACGGCATACAACAGAATTTGGGATCATATTAAGGAGTCCCTGTTGGGCCTTAAATATAGAGAGATAACCAGGGAGTAAACATATAGATCCTCACTTTCATATCTTCAGTCCAACTTTAATTTATCCTTTCCAAAATATTCATATTACAGTAAAGAGGATTACAGAAAAAAACTACTGGCAATAGCACATAATGGAATAAACATTTTCACCTCTGGGTCATCAATTAAAATCTAGTCCCAATTGGTAGTGACTAAACATCATTACCTTCTGATAGCTGTTCAATTGCATCTTTGAAATGGAGTTTCAGCTCTCCAAGCAGTGCAAGAGCCCCTGCTGGGGCTCACACAGGCTGACCAACGCTCTGGTGATTTTAGAAAAGACCCCAGAGAACTGAGATCGCATGGAAAACAGAGACTGCATTGAGGTTTGCTGGTTTGGTCTTAAACTCCCTCCCCAGCTCCTCTCCCCATGAACTCTGATTAATTATCTGGCTCTGTCCTGTTCTTCCCAGCCAACATATTCAACCCCATGCCTTGGCCTCCCTCAGGAGGACTGGAGAAGAGAAGGCTTTGGGATCACCTAATTGCACCTCCCTTCCAGTACCTGAAGGGAGCCTACAAGAAAGATGGAGAAACACTATTTACAAGAGCAAGGAGTGACAGGACAAGGGGGGATGGCTGTAAACTGGCAGAGGGCAGGTTTAGGTACATATTGGGAAGAAATTCTTTACTGGGAGGATGCTGAGGCACTGGAAGAGATTGCCCAGAGAAGTAGTGGATGTCCCAGCCTGGGCAGTGTCCAAGGCCAGGATGGATGGGGCTTGGAGCAACCTGGTCTCATGGAAGGTTGCTCAAAGGCCCCATGGCAGGTGGGTTAGAACTGGATGGTCTTTAAGGTTCCTTTCAACACAAGCCATTCTGGTCCTACAACAGGAGGAACTGGGCCAACTGCTGAGTGCATACTTCAGATGCTGGTGAGAGAATTTCTCTTTCTTGCTCCTCTGATGTATCTTGGACAGAGAAGGAGATTTTGGGGCATGAAGATATTTTGACCCTCTCTGTGGATAAAACCCTCAGTTTTGCACAAGAGGCTTCTGGGTACCTGGTAAAGCCATGAATCACCTCAAAATGGGGTTTACCCTGCAAAGGGCTCAAGATGGTGTTATGGCAATGGCAAGTGCTGTTGGTCTCATTGGACTGACCTGCACGTGAAGATGAGCTGCTGGTTCCAGGTAGGTACAGACCCTCATTTCCAGATGTGGAACAGCAGGCAGATGTGGTTTTGCAGAACATCTGCAGCATTTTCAGTTGCTGCATTTCAGGTGTTTGCAGCTCCTACTCCAGCTCAGCCCCTCAGTGATGGCTCCTCAAGTGGTCATGGCCAAAGCCAGCTTCAACCACCACAAAGCTTGCAAGACTGGGATAATTGTTAAATCTCATTTCACGAACCCACATGGAGAATAGCTGAAAACGGGGCTTATAGCATAAGTGCTCCTGCAGCTCCTTTGTGCAGGCAATCAGTTGTGCCCAGCCAGAGGGGAGGAGTAGGAGAGAATCTAACTTACACCAATATAGATTCCCTCCAGATTCCTGCCTTTAACTTGCCTGACCTTTTCTAAAAGGGTTACATCACACACAGACCTCAGCTATTATGCCCTGAATGCTATTTTCTTTGCTCTAGAAACCTCACTGAAATAATCCAGTGACAAGCCTTGCTCTGAAAGCCACCCACGAGCAGGACAGGACCACTTATGAGCTTCTGTCCAGAGTGAACAGGGAAGTTACAGGCCTCCAGCCTATGTTATTTCTTTTCATAGATTTGTAATCTGGGAAAGAGCCAGAGATTCTAAACAAAGATAAGGTGAAAAGAAGTGGACACGACATTAAAGAAATAAAATCCATATCAGGGCAATAATGGTCATAAAGCAATAAAGTGGATGTATAATAGTTCCTGGACTTTTAATTTGTGACTAATTTGTTGCACAATGAGGTTGCAATTTTCTAATTGTGATTGCCATTTTAATTTTACTCATGGCTGTGCAACTAACAATGTATAGTCTAGTAATTAAAATTAATTGTACCTTCACCTGCATATTTCTATTAGGCTGTTAAATTTAGTCAGTAGGCTCAATGATTTTGTTCTCTGAGAGATGCTGAATTCATTTCAGTGAGCCCAATTATGTTACACTCTGTAATTCCCGTATGAAAAACAAGCATTTTACTTTAATATGAGGAGTTGCTACAATCACATTTTTAAAATTGCATATTCAACCCCAGAATGCAGGCTGACAGGAGATATATGTAAGGGGTTTTTTCTTTTTAAAAATAGTCTGCTTGTGAGGTACCTTTTACAAAACTAGCAATTACAGCCCCTAGGAATAAATCCAATGAAAACTCAACTAGATAGTCATCATTCAATTAATTTCATGAACAATTAACAGATGTCTCCCTAACCACACACACATGGTTTAAATTCAATCAGAATTTTATGACAAGCTGCACATTGCATATTTGAAGCCACGGTAACACAGTGACAGAATAAACTGGTTCAATGCAGGGACAAAACTATGCAAACCTGTCCTGTCACACAGGACCCTTCACAGTCATCCCAAATGTCCAGAATCCATACCACTTCAAATCCTGCTACGAATTTTTCTCCAGAAAAGGCCATTGCTCATTTCCACACCATAACCATAGTTCCTGGCAAATGCAGGAATATCAAAATATGCTGTAGTGAGTTAATCATCAGTAGAGATATTTCTCAAATTGACTTGTAGCCTTGTCCAGATCACAGCAGCAGCAATCAGATGCAGTTCCTCTTAAATCCCTCAGTTTTGTACAGATTTACCCCTGAGGCCCCAAGAGAGGCATTTGACTCATCTTCCTCGAAGACTCTCAAATGTCTCAAAATAAAACCAAAAACTGAGTAGTGCCACGTAGGTCTATGCAGGTTAATTTAACCCTTTTATTATGCCTGGGCTATCCTGGCTGTCAAGCAACAGAAAGCTGAGTGGTGTAAACATGCTCCAAGATGTTCTAATTAAACCTCTGCTTGGCATCGTATCAAGCTCAAGACACTGAAGTCTGTTTTTACATTGTGTGAACTTCAGGGTCAAAGCTCTAAGAAGGTAGAAGAGAGAGTAGGAGAAATAAATGTGTTAAAATCTCAAGACTATCACCTGGAAGCTGAGGTGAAGCAGTTACAGTGCAACCAGAACATCTGCACCAGTCAGAGCAAAGACTAAACTACAAAATTATAACTAAGTTGCAAAATTTCCTTCTTGTATAGAGAGAATCAATGGTGGATGTAGATATCTGACTTCTCTGATAATGAAGATCCCTATGTGAAAGCAAACCACCTGGACATGTTGGTCCTTTTTGGTCTTTTATGAGCCAAGAGCTGAACAAAAATCTTCATTTGTCAAGTTACAGCATAAAGAGTGTTTACTGAAAAGTTGTTGGTGAATCTTTACTCCATCAGAACCTGACAAAAGCAAAATGAGATAATGTCAACATTCAATATAGATCTTGCATTATTATCAATAACATGCAACAAGTATAGTCACATGATTTTAATAAGTACTTACCAAAAGTTGCCTTTCCCAGAGTTAGGTGGACCACAACTAAAGCATAGAAAATTTTTTAAAAAATTGTTACTGTGGAATTAAACTGAAAATAATCAGGATCAAGAAGAATAATATCTGTAAAAATTCATGCAGATAAATATTATTATATAAATTAAACAGATTTAAAGTCAGAAAACCCCTAACTCAAAATCCAGAGTTAAACTGAGCACCACTCTTGCACTTCTTTCCTGGTAAATGCAGCAAGAAATAACAAAATAATGTGGTTTTAACCTCTTTTATCCTGCCTGGACAGTGCACATCTTTACTATCTCCTTACTTACCCACCCAGCAGCAGCACAACCCTCCCACCCTTGAATTCCTCACTGTAACCAAAGGAGAAAGCCCATGGTGGTGGGGAAGATGCTCTGCAGTGAAGAGAGCTCTGCTGCACTGCTTGTGCCATTTCCCTCTCTGCTCCTGCTTTTAAGCTAGAGCTGAGGGTCCTGTCTTGGCAAGCACTGAACATATAAAATCACTGTTAAATCATATGCAATTCACTCTCCTCTAAAGCATTGCTCCTTCACCCCTCTGGCACAAAAACAGTTTACCATGAATTGAATTGCAACTAATCCCTTTGAAATTATTTTTTACCACATACCCTTTATTACTATTTTCCCATATAAACCATTGTTAAATAACAACAGGACCTTCTCATAACACTCAAAATAATTGGCTATTTTGGATGATATTATCGAGACTGTTTAATGTGACTTGGGTGAGTGACTGTTATTCATGCAATTCACCATTAGCCCCTTGACCTGGATCATTGCTGGAGCAAGTTTTATGAGCTTAATTGCATTCCCCCTTCCTGTGTAAATTAGTCTGTACAAATAAAATTTCCTAGTTATTGTGCATCATCTTCTTCACAGTTATCTTCTTTACAGTTAGGAAAGTCTATTAAAAACCAGAACAAACTCCAGTTGTATTTGTTAAACTGTATGAAGCTGAAAAAATAAACCAGTCAAAGCTACCAGCAATTGTCATTTTATTAAATGAACAAAAGGGTTTTTGTTGATTAAGATTGTATGTGACCAGACAAGGAAAAGAATTCATGAGAGATGATGGAGACAGAGACTAAGAGCTACTACAGTATTGGAAATTACAAAGCTTACTGTGGGTGTCTATATTTGTTATAAGATGGGTTGTTATCTTCAATCTAAAAGCGACCTTGATAAAGTATCTTTTGACACTTTTACTGCTCCTTTAAATGAAATATTCCCTATATCTTCAAGAATCAGCTTGAGTGGAATTGACTCGGTAGCTCAGCTTTAGAAAGACAGGGGAAACATTTTCTAATTTAAAAGAAATTTGAGAAAATAGTTCCATTCCCCTCTCTATTATCTCGCCATTCTGGAGCTTAGGTTTCTGAAACATCAACATGCACAGTTTGCTTTACAATCCTTCTGCAGAAATTAGCTGACACCCATCAATGTAGATAACAGAAAGCTGTGGCATTAACACTTGAGAGTGCATTAATCTTTCCCAAATTAAAATCTGCACCACAGCATTTAAGATTGAGGCCACCATGGTTCAGTGCTGTTTGACCGCCAATTTTGATAAAAGTGTTTTAAGAGAGGTGAGACTTAGATAAATTGCCCATGGTTACACAACAGCAGCGAGGGTAAGTGCTCAGTCTATTGGCTGCCATCACAGTGGGGTGTCACTGTGTTTGCATGTTTACATAAAGCACAAAACACAGGGAAAAGCCATACATTACACTATATTTCTTGGAGGTGACATCAATATTATATTTCATTGGTGGGAGACAAATATACTTTCACATTTGAGTATCTGAAGATAAAGGCACCTTTGGTTGTAAAACAAATGAATATTTTCCCCGGTTCCCAAGCCAGTCACTTCCTCTGGAGTTTAGACGCAATCTGCCCGTGCTGAGGGGGTGAGTTAATCTTCAGAGATAACACCCACATGTAGTTCTTGATCCAGGTCTGTATGAAATGAGCTTTCCAGTCAACACACAGCGAGCAAAGCTTTTACCATGTGGTACATTTTGCCTTTGCCTGAGTCCTGCTGACCTCAAGAGTGATGCTCAGAATGGATTTGGGTCTAACGTTTAGCCCAAGTCTCTCAGCTGAATCATTGCTAATATACAGAATATATCTCTTCTCTGCTGACCCTGTTGCAAAGGTTTTAAAATTCCTATTCTTGAGCTTGCAGAAAAATGTCCTCCTAGTAAAATATTCAGAGACCTCTGGAATAAAATCACTGTGGTCCCACTGTTTTGAAATAATGATTTCACTGCTGGACAGAAGAATGTGGGAACTCTGCAGGACCTTTAGTCAAAATTCGTTGAGTTCCTGGGATTTTTCAGATGGCCTCAAAGTCCCATGATCTTATCAAATTTATATTAACTTTGAAAATTTTTTTCAGTCCAAGAGCTCAAATATGTTTGTAACAATGTGAATTGTTAACAGAACGGAGAACACATTTCATTTCTTGACCCCCAAAAGCTACACCCTAAGTCTTGATTCTTATTCTGGGATAACTAGTATTTTCACTTATATTACCTGTTTTACTTCCCTGTTTTAATATGGTATAGTGAGGACAAAGCATTAGAAATTAAAAGGAGATTAAACACTGATTCATGTTACTCACCTGGCAATGAAATACACCGTAAAATATAATCAGTCTGCTCATTTGAGTTTGAAATATTGGCTTTACTGCAAGAAGTAGGGTAGATACTATTAAAATGCAACAAAAGATGCCTCAGCCCCTAAGGTTTACAGCATCATAAGTAATCAAAGAAAGAGGTAGAAAAAAAAGCCAAACCAATGGAATTGAAAGCATGAGTCCTTATATTCTAGGTTTATATATATATATATATATATATAGTCCTTATATTCTAAGTTTAAATCCAAGATTTAAATCTTGGATTACTAGGATGTCACCTCAAATTTTGGGATGAAAGCAATGGCCAGTAACTCCTCTCTACTGGGTCACAGAAACATGTTTTGTCAAAGCAGTGGACACAGGAGATAAACCCCTCTCCAGAATTAATAAAGGTCAGCAGAGCAAAATCCTGGAGCAAAGTCCAGGACCTACAGACCTGAACAAAATTCACCACTACCTCCTTCAGAAGCCAATAGTACTTCTGTGGCCCTGCTTGAAAAGAAACACTATATGATTTTTTAGGAAGCAAAATCTAAATGAGAGGCTGCATTGCACAGGACTTCAAGCTTAGTTGAGGACATGAGAGCAAATAAACTCTTTGATGATGGAGTTGATCACATCATATAATACATTACTGGAAGTAACTGTGGTGATGTGGAAAAAAAGCGAAGGAAAAAAGGGAAAAAAAATTAAAAATAAAGGAAAACAGAGGAAAAAAAGTATGAATATTTATTTTTTAATTGTAACATAGCCAGACATGTTACATCCAAGGACAGCTTAGGCTTTTCTGTATTTCTTGGGACTCTTTTTCACTTGAAAACCAAACTAAAATTAACTGGAAAGAAAGCATATTGTTTTCTATCTCCAGGGATCCTATGAGAGCTCACAAGGGCTGCTGGAGCCAAATGGTGGTAATACAACTCCTAGAAATAGTTTGGTTCAATTTGGAGATTTGATTCACAATGCAAAAGCACAGAGTAAAACAGATGTTATCAGCCTGTGCTGGTTAGACTGGTCAATGTGATATTAATTACTAGATTTTTGATTTGAAACCCTCCTGCTGATCTGACTAATCTGTGCTATTAGAGGCCTACGCTTGAATAATTAGAACTTGAATAATTAGTTCAAACTAGATTGAACATTAAGTTGAACTGTCCCTCTGAAGAAGTGGAGGATAAGGCAGAGGACACCAATCTTCCCCTAGATGCAGAGGGATAGCAGGACAATCCACCAAATCAGATAGGCAAGAATCCTGTAGAAATGTAATCCTGGCTGATACAACTATCCATTGGAATGGACTGTGGTAATAATTGTTAACAGCTGTAAGTGCAATTTCTTATTTCATTAGAAGTCCCAGAACAATAAATGTTGTAGCTCTGCAATTCCTTATCAGCCAAGGGAGCTCTGGCTGAGGTCTAACATGGGGTGTGGGACTGAAAATATGCAATTTGCATCTCCAGATGGATTCCCAGGGGGAAACCATACCCATCATGCCAGTCACTCCAGCAACACCTTAACTGGGTGGGACTGAACATCTTGGGGAAGACACACTGAAATAACAATGAGTCAGGTCTGCTCATGTGTCCAAGTAAGAAATTATAGCTTTGAAAAGGCAACTGGGGCTGCAGCCTGAGCAGGACTTCTGTGCACTCCATAACAAAGCACATGAGTAAGGACTGCAGTGCTGCTGCTCACACAGCTGCCAAGTCTGCAACCAGCCAGGAATGACCAGAGACACTCTAAATTATCTTCACATTATTTAATTGTAATCCATTAAACAGAAATGCATAACTTTAAGTCAAATAAAGATGCACAATATCCCACTGTATGGAAGCACACAGCTCCCTTTGAGCAGCCAGGGATCCTGCATGTACATCTGAGGCTGAATTTTAAGCTCGTTCAAGTTACAAATAATGGTGCTCACTGCAGTTGTATAAAAGCGACCTGCATGTTCCTGATGCATGGAGGGTTGGGATGTAGTTGTTAAATCCAAGAAGCAGCTAGGTTTTTAAGATTTGCAATTGCACAAAAAGCACTGATAAAGAACAGTTGATTTCTCTCATTATGTAAAATGTGGATGCTCTTGTCTTGGCCAAAGAGGTGAAAGCATAAGATTTCCTGCTACTTACAGGTCGTTTGGTTGAAAAACACTGTCCCGTTGCAGTTTGGTCTATTGGCAATTAGATAACAAATACAGGACATGTAGATGGAGTCAAAAACATTGCTGTGCTTTACAGCCTCCTTGTACAATAACTCTCTAGCTGGCAATGCAGAATGAAAAAAAAATCCCAGATAAAAACCACAGAGCAGAACTGTAAAGTAGCAAAGCCCTGCTGATTTCAACAGAGCTGTGTGAATTTACTCTGGATTCTGTCCCTTACCAGTGAGTTTTGAAGCTCCAATAACTAACTAAATAAAGTCAATAAAAGTGCCTTCTGCATGCAAGGCTTTTTTAACATATAAATTTTATGGACCTTCCAAATCAGGTTCCATATCAATGTGAAATTCATGCCAGAAGTATGAGACATTTTTGGAGATGCATGTAGAAAGGGAGTTGTGCAGAACACAAATGGGATATTGGGATAGCCAATAGACAATACCAAACAAAGAAAGATGCCTGCAAAAATTCTTTTGTGATTGTAGATTGATCAAACACATAAAGGAATTACAAATGGTATTGGTTAAACAGACAAGATCATAAATTCATAAAATCTGTTAAGTTGGAAAAGACTTCTAGGACCATTGAGTCTAACCATTAACCCAGCACTGCCAAGGCCACCACTAAACCATGTCCCCAAGTGCCACATCTATGCCTCTTAAATCCCTCCAGGTATGGTGACTCCACCACTTCCCCGGGCAGCCTTTTCTAGTGCTTGACCACCATTTTGGTGAAGATATTTTTCCTATTATTCAATATAAACCTCCCACAGCACATCTTGAGACCATTTCCCCTCATTCTATCACTTGATTCCTGGGACAAGGGATCTTCCCCCACCTGGCTACAGCATCCTTTTAGCTACTTGTAGAGAGCAATGATCCCAAGATGATGCCAAGCTTTGAGGTCAGCAATTTTCATTTTTTAAAACTTCGCCTTAAGTAGTAGTAATTTTTTAAGTAAGTAGTTTGAGATGAGATTTCCTTTCCCACTGGTGCCCACAATAAACTTTCCTTATTATTTGCACGGAAAATTACTAGATTTCAAGATGCAGGACTTGAAAAGCTCAGGAGCCAGAGACACTTTCTTTGCACCACTAAAACCCAGACACTTGTGGAGAACAGTATTTCTTACCCATTTGCATATAAGCACATATTTACATCACGCTGAGAGCAACTGCTACCCATGAAATGAGTGGCACAGCATAACAACAACCACAATAATGACAATCTTTTTGTTCCATCACCTGCACCACATCCCACTAATCTCTGTTTCTGGAATTCAAGCAAACATCCCAGAATCTGTCAATCTTAATATCAATCTCTGCACTCTCTCCTTCCCTGCACTGGCTCAGAACAGTAACAGGTATCTGTGTCTTGCAAAATGCAGACTTTTAATTTGAAATTAAAATTAATGTTTAATAGTAACATAAATTGTAGTTTATGGGATTTTAAAAAGCAGCTGCTCCTAGGAAAGATATTGACCTCCATGTGAGTAACTTTATGAGAACACCCTGGAAATACTTGGCAATCTGGATCAATTTACAAAAAATAACATTACAGTATACTTCAAAATCAGTAATAAATTCAGGAAGCAATTGTTGTCTACAGCTCTCCACATGCAGAATACAGGACAGCACAGTGCAGATCTGCAACATTGGGATGACCTGTGTCCATGGGAGGTGTGTGATCACCACCCCCAAATTGCTGGAGCCTTTATGTGACAGGTGTCCTGTGTCTGTCTGGATATGACATGGTCTGATCAGCAGCCACTGACAAACAGTGTGGCTCCCCTCTTTTCAGGGTCCACCCACAGATAGATGTGATTGTGCTCATGTTGGGTGTGCATCTAAAATAAAACTGTTAAGGCTGCTAAGTCAAGCAATCAAAACAGCGGTGCTGGAATCACACCTGGCTGTGGAAAACCAAGACATGATCATGTATGTCATCCTACTTTTTGGAAAAGGGGAATTTCATTAAAATAAGCCTAATCCCTGCATTTTTCTGCTTTTGCAAATGCATTTTTGCTTGTGCATGTAGATAAAAATTACTTAATTCAATATTTGAATGTGAATATTGAATTCCCTTAATCAAATCCCATGCAGTCTCCTTTAACCCCTGATGGGCAGCACCCAGAAGGTGTGTGGTGTGTCTGGGTTTGGCAGTGAGGGGAACACACATGCAGCTGTAGCAGGACAACCCCAGTGCATCACACTCTGCTTTACACGCTTGCTGCCACCGCAAGTCACCCTCAAGCGCGACCATCCTGTGTTCCATGATAATTGCAACAAGGTTTTGCAAATCAATTAAAACCCACATTGTCTCCTCTCTGTACACAAACAGCACAGAAATGCCATGTCATTTCTTTTTCCCAGCAATTCAGCCCTTCACGTTACATTTTTGTCACCCTTTACCTCAACGTTCACATTGTGGCTGTCAAGCCAGGAAGCAGCAGTGACAGCCACATCATGAAGAGCTATCTTTCCTTCTCAAATAATCTAGTTTGCAATGGGTATCTTTACCTACTATTCTTCTATTTTCCATCTCGTGAGCCGCCATGAAATTGGCATTTAAAACTAATTGTACGGTAAAACCAGGCGGATTCCAGAAGCTGTGTCTGAGATTTGTGGCGAGGCAGTGGGACCAGATTCCCCCCTGTATTAGTTTTCTGTCTGCTACATAACTGTGAATGAGTGCTAAAGGGGATTATTAGGCCCCAGTGGTGAGATAGAGTGCATATAACTAATCTGCATTGCTTATCTCCAGCAGACAGTGGTCTGTCAGGACCTGTCTACATGCCCTCCATGCTTGTCCCTTGCCTTTATTGTCTTGCCGCTGCTGTTGCTGCTGGTGGCTCTCCTGTGCTCTTATAAACAACCAATTACTGCCCCAAACAGATGTCTGTGGCTATGATCAAATAATTCAGTTGGAGTGAAGAGGCCTTAAACAGGTCAATTCCATTCAGTTAGACATGGTATCTGAGCGAAGGCGAAAGGAGGCACTGCAGGGTGACCTGAACTTGTGAGTTATTGAGAGTAGGTAAACTTAGGACAGCGGATAATGAATCAGCTTTTGCCGGCTAACACTGTAAAAATACATAAAATGAAAGCTGAAGAATTATTTGAAATCCCTTTTGCCACCAAATATTGAATGGATTTTTTAACAGAAAAGAGAATTTCTTTATGAGGTACAACATTTTTATATTACACATTCAAATTAATAAAAGACATGTTCCTCCCTGGAATGAGCCTTTAGTTTATAAAGCTAAAAATATATGTATAGAAACAGAAGAGCAGTGAGGAAGTTTGGTGGGATATTTTAGTTAATTATTGTACTGTATGATGAACTGTAATCTCCAGCAAGAAAATTTGATACGTGTGCTTTTGACAAAGTATGATTTCCATTAAAATATTGTGCAAACTTCAGGGTTTATTGCTCGCCTGTTCAATAAATTTGTATTTAGCTTTTGTCTCCCTCAGTCTGCAAAGGAAACAATGCGTATCGGGCAGATGCTCAGACATCAGAACAATTAATGTAGCTTTCAAAAAGAAAAAACAAAAAAAGACCAGCTTTAAATCTTTTGTGCCTGTGCACCCACCAACCACCCTACACACGATCATAAAAATACATGGTTGTTTGATGGGTAGTTATGTTAAGCTGTAACCATAACCAAAAGCCATGACCAAGGGGGTGAAGGAGACAATCCTTTTATTCTCCCCTCCTGATTCAATAGCTTTTGCAGCACGATTTTCCACTCTGCACTGCTGTCATACAGCCACCCAAGCATAATGACCTGATCACTATAAATTCATTGGGGATTGGGCCCAGAGAAACAAGCAAATTCCCTTGCAAGATCAAATCAATACTATTCACATTATGTCCAACTCAGATATATAAATATTCATATGTCCAGGTAAGAATTAGCCAGCAAAAGGACACTGCAAACACTGGAGAAATCTGAGACAGTTTCACTCATTTTCCCAGAAACTTTTCAAAAAATTTCTCAGACACCTAGACAACCAGGAGATAGTCTTTTCCCAAAAGAACTTATGATTTCTGGGAATGTTTTTAGTAGAGCCCTGTACAGAAGGCAGAGAGACGCTGGCTCATGTATCAAGGAGCATCGGGAGGGATCATGCATAGAAGCAACACAAAACCTCTCTGGACCGTCAACAGCCCTTTTATCTCAAAGCAGCAATGAGTGTCACAGGCTTTTCATACTCTTTGGAAGGATAAATCCTGCAGCAAGGGCAAGGTTTTTGGAAGAGCAGAAGCTGAAGAAGCAGAAGCTATAGGTGCCCCTTCATGGGAACTGAGGACAAAACCAGAGGTAAGCAAGAAGTGGTGGGCAAATCCAGAATTTATGAAATTAAAGAGACTGGCATATTTTGTATGCAGATGGAATAGACAGAGAGACAGACGTAAAGATGAAAAGATAGGAAAATGTGAGATAAGAGAAGGACTGAGAAGAGAACAAAAGGCAAAGAGGTCTTTGGGACTCATGAGGCAGCACTGGAGAAACATTACCAAGGCTGACCTCCACATTGAAGGCTGAGTTAGAGACACTAAAGAAATTATTTAGAGCTTATTACCAAGAAAGTCCTTAAAATAGGTTTAAAACTTAGACATATGAGGGAGTGCAGTTTATTGTGGGGAGCTAAGCCACAGCTGAAAGGAAGAATTTTACCTGAAGACATGGTCCAATTTATGGTTAATTCCTTGTTAATCTCAGTGTAAACTAGACCATAGCTCTGGAAAGGGAGACCATACCTGGAAACTTCAAAATACGTGTGATCCCAGGGCAAATTTCACCAAAAAAACCACTAAGCAAATACCTGGTCATTCAGGTTTTCTTGTGCTGTTTGCTGCTAAAGTAACTCAGCATTTCCCAGCTTCCTGAAAAGGTTTGCCTAGCAAAGCATTCTCAGGTATACCTGTACAAACAGCTGGTACCCCAGATCACACAATTTTTATTGAATAAGTCCATGATATTTACATGCAGCTTTACAAACTGATAACACACCCTGCAATCTGTACTTTCTTATCTCTGCTCCATACATTTAATCTTTCCTTAAAAATAAATTTTTCTCAAACCACTAATTATAGGTACTTCTCCATCAGCTAATTCTGATTTTTTATTAGGGGACACCTTAGTCACAGTATTTGCAGACCAAAATTGTGTCATCCTCCGTTCTTCCTCTCTCCACATTATCACACTGAAAATAAGCTTAATTCTAAAAGTAGAATTACTTTTCTTCTTAGACACAGACTTCCTATATTGACAACTTCTGAGCTGTGGTTTGATCACAGAAACAGATCACAGTAATAGAATATGTCACAAAATAGAACAGAACAGAAATAGTGTAAATCATGGCCAGGTCATGGAAAATCTGACAAAGTATATTCCTAGTCCAATTTCTTGCTGGAAAAACTGAAAGTACAAAACATGCAGTCTTCAAGTTTGGGATGCAATTAAAGACCTAACATGCAATTTTTAAAACTATCTTAGCTTTTTTATTAGTTGTTCCTCATCATTCTAAATCCATCTGTGCTACTTCCCACCCTCATGAGCAATATTGGCTCCCACCAGTCAGGAACAGAGTAAACAGTTAAATCCAGCTAATCTAGTTGAGTTGAAGTATTTCATTTTGGAAAACTATTTAAACAGTATCCTAATACATTGACAAAAAGATAAAATATTTGAGTCAACCATTTTAACCCATTTTGTAAAAGCAATCCACAGGGAAAGCTTCTGCACCTTCAGCATTTTCCCACATCCTGGGGCAATGTTGCAGCTCTCAGCTCAGAAATGTGCCCTCTGTAGCCTTCCAGACAAATCTACCCCATCTTTGGATATTTAAGGAAGCACCATTAGCAGAACAACATATTATTGAAACAAGGGACTGACCTGCAACACCTGCCCAGTGCTGTGCTGAATTAACCTTACCAGCTGAAACCCCTCTGCTTGAAACACTTAGGAACTCTATTAGTCACAAGGGTAGTCAGTGAAACACAGGTTTAGTGGCCCAGAGGATGACTCAAATAGCTAAAATCACATGTGACAATTTCTGGAGTTAAAAAAAGCTTCAGCTGAAGGAGAACAAGAACCAGGAAATCCTGTCCTAGTGCCACAATTTAAAGGAAAATAAAGAAAACCTTTAAAGTGCGGATTCAGTTGCTGAGCTAGCACACAAACATTCAGTCAGCTTCCTTACCTTGCCTTTCACTCAGAAGACTGCAAATGGTGACACATGGCTTGTCCCTGGGCTCTCCTCAAAACCCATCTGCAGAGTCCTCTACATGCACAGAGCTCCCACAGACTGCAGCTAAATTACAGCTTCATTTCAATGACTAGCAGCTCCCTTATATGTCCCATACCAGCAACAACGTGCATCTATACATTGCCAGGCCTCAGTGTTGGAAAGATCATTTCTGCCTTCAACAGCTGTTTGCAGCTTTCTCATGTCCATGTTAAAATTGGCTTTTGTACAACCAGCCCTGCACAC
This sequence comes from Entomyzon cyanotis, assembly GCA_024500445.1. Taxonomy (NCBI): domain Eukaryota; kingdom Metazoa; phylum Chordata; class Aves; order Passeriformes; family Meliphagidae; genus Entomyzon; species Entomyzon cyanotis. The sequence goes on along the minus strand of JAKEPQ010001009.1, from coordinate 1,764,145 downwards.
AACCATGTGCTGGATGGATACTCTTGGGTCACTCAAGTTCAGTTTTACAAGATCGATGCCAATTGGAATACAGGCCAGAATATTTTTTTAAGACACAGGTGAGACCTGAGACATGATCACAAAAGGCACTGTCATTTGATTGTTTGGACACTTATGGCCAAAAGTATCAAGGGTTCATTAAAAAGTAATTAAGCAAGAGAATACCTATAGGGAAATACTAAATTCTCATAAGGGAACACAGGCCAAGTCACAGAGCAGAGATCAACTCAGAGGTGGAGGCTCCAAGAAAATAAAATTAGCAAATAGCATAATCAGAACAAACTGATTTCTGTTCTCTCAAGATCACCATAAACCTGGCTTGGGATTAGTCTAGAACAGGTGAGAAGAGATCCCAGACAAGAAATGCTTGTTGATCCCTGGAGGGTTTCCAGTTTAACACACAAGTAGGTGTATTCTCAACCCAGATACTCTTATAAACAATCATTGTACCACTGGTTTGTGCTGAATAACTAATTAACCTCAGCTTCAGCCCAAAGGAGGTAGAAACCATTCAACATGCATTTAGCAGTGATAAAAATCAATCTGTAAAAGAGCAGATGTGGCTCCTGGTTTGGTTGGGATATTTTTAAAATATTAAACAATCCTTTCTGTAATATAAATAACAGGAGCATAATTGAATTAATATTGACGAATAGTAATTGCTCCTTGTTCCTCAAGTCTGCCTTTTATTAGTGGGAGGAGTGGTGGAGGTTATTGTCTCTCAGGAAAAAAAAAACAAACCTGAGGCCCGGAGGCACCTTTTCTGCCTTATTATTATTGTAATAATGAGGGCAACTGATTTGATCTCTCCTTACACAATACTGCAGCACAGCGATGGCTAAATAAACAGCCAAAGTCCTTTTGTCCCTGTGGGCTGTTTCTCGGTAATTAAAATCAATAGGATCTTTCTCGGAGGATCTCTTTAACCTCATAGAGCTACACTGTTCTGAGCAGCCAATGTAAAACAAACAAATGAACTCACAGTCCTTGTTGATGGGGAAAATAAAATACAAGCAACACATTATTTTATTAGGAAAATATTGGGTTTGGAGAAGGGTCATGGAAGAGGCTGTATTTAAACCTTTAGTTTTTCTATTTCTTCCTCCTGCTCCCCCCCTCAAAAAAAAAATACTCTGGCAGCATCCTGTATTCCCAGAGGTCATGTGAGCTAAAATAGTCCATTGATCTTCCTTCTTCCAAAAGGGGAACAAGCAACAGAGGGAAAATAAACATTACCCACTTGAGGCTTGTGATGACTCAACTTCTCTGCCGAAGGTGCTGTGCATTTAAGGTTCAAGAGGGAAATAGCTGAAGGTCCCCAGGATTTCACTGATGCTGGTACATGCAGCAGCATGGAATTCTGGACAAGGACAGTGCAGGATCTGGGATCCCTGGGTACACAGCAAGCCAATGGTAGATAGCATTGGCACTGCTCCCAGGGAGTTGAGGTGGTGATGACCAGCAAGACACATGAAACAGTCAGGAAGAAAAGTATTTACACAACACCTTGAAAGATTTTTGAATTCTGAGCTATCTTGGAAGACAGACTGCTGCTAAACAACTTCTTAACCCTTGCTTGGGACAAATTTGCTCAGGGATCTCTTGCCCAGGCACACAGCAAAGTGGGCTGAGCTTTGGCCTGAGACACTGGCAGCCTCTCCTTGTGCTGTCCCTTGGCACCTGGGAAAGACACCAACTCCCACCTGGCTGCACCCTCCTGCTGGGGAATTTTAGAGAGCATTACGGTCTCCCCAAGCCTCCTTTCCTCCAGGCCAAACACCCCCAGCTCCCTCAGCTGCTCCTCATCAGACTTGCACTCCAGACCCTTCCCCAGCTCCGTTGTCCTTCTCTGGACACACTCCAGCACCTCAATCAATGTGTGTCTTGTAGCAAGAGGCCAAAGACACTCAGGAGTGGGTGGGGAGAATGAATCTTGAACTCAGAACGCCTTCAAACAAGGTGTTTCTAAAGGCACACAAGCAATGTAATAAGAGCTACAAGAACACCTAATCATGAAGCTGTTCTCATTGGTATCTCTGCTCCAGGATCCAGGTTGACCTGCTGACAGCTGTTTTACATGATACAGCCATGCACAGGTAAATTGGAAAACTTTCAGTGCTTTGGCACAATGAAAGGAAAATCCCTGTGGCTGGATTTTTAGCATTGTTTGGGCTTTGACCAGCACAAGGCTCTGGCTAGGAACAAGGAACACCTGAGGCATATTTACACATGCCACCGTGTGTTACATGTGCCACCTAGGCAGGCCAGGACCTGACAGGGTTAACTGATATTCCATATATAAAATCCACTTCCAATTGCTCATAGACCCAGCAAGCTTTAATCTTATAAATTGGATTTTTTTTCTTGTCAGGATTGTGCCTCTGGAAAGTGTAACCTCTGGAATGTTTCAGCCAAGTGGGCCAGTTGTTTCAAAAAGGCTGAAAATAAAAGACATACACATTAAACAATCATAAGTTGGGAAATCTTCCCTCTCAACAGCAGTAACACCTTCATGTGCTGGGCAGCAACTTGCTATTTGCAGGTGAGGTGGTGAAAAGAAGCCATAACCATGGAGACTTGTCAAGTTAATAGCTGTGAAAAAAAATAAATCTCTGCATTCACCTGCTCAGTGTAGGTTTCCTTAGAGTCTACTGGCTCTTGAATAAGTAACAATACTTATAAAAGAAAGAGATCCTGCACACAACCACACAAACTGCAGACAGGGCTGGGGGAGATCCTGAAACCAGGTGGGACTGAGCCAGCAGCAGAGCAGGGAGCAGAGAGGAGACAGATCAAACAGCACGAGGCAAGTTTGAATTCCCTGTGCCAACAGCAGAGGTGGCTTCTGCAGGAGAGCAGCTCCCAGGTCATGTCACAGCCATGAGATGCTCAGCAGGGAGGCAGGGGTGTATTTTTTTTATTCCAAATCCAGTTATAGGTTAGTGACCAGCCCTGAAATGCCCACACTGAACTGCAGGAAATTAAGGTTTGACAGCAGCACACAGAAGGATCAGCTGTCTCCTCCCAAAGCAGGGTCAGATACAGCTGCACTATTCCTGATGGGCAGTTATCCGACTTATTAAATACTTCAAACATCAGAGACCCCAGTACTTCCCTAGCCATCATATTCCAGCATTTCACCATCCTTATCCATAAAAAGTTTTCCTAATTTGCAACACTGACTGCAACTTGAGCCCACAACACAGCAGTACATAATTTCCTCATCTCCTACAACAAGACCTTATATGCAATATTTGAAGACTATATTAGTGCTGTTTAACCCAAATGAAAGAATCAAATATTCTTTTAGCATTTGAAAACCTAAGGTTTTTTTGATAATTTTATTACTATGCTTGTATTCTCTCTGTAGTTGGTCTCTGTATCTTTTTATGATGCAACAGCACTTAATTCATAAGGATTGCAGAGATGTGTTTACTCCCTTGAATTTCTATAAATTTTAGCATATTACAGGATTGAGATTTAAAAAGTTGGTCTCTAGTGAAAGTGATAAGCAGCTTTTGTTTTTAACAGCTTATTCAAAAAGGCCTCTTTCCTCTGGTCTCTATCATCTTTATTCATACTGCTGTGGGCTATATTACAGTTCCATAAAATTTTTGCTGTACTATTCATACTGGTAAAGCTTCTGTGAATGGAATAATTTGTGAACATAATATTGAATTCTTCACCTTTTTTCTACACATGCATGGAAAGGAAACATTTTTACGTATTTTAAAACAAAACAATCAGATACAAAGGAAATTATGTAAAAGGTGATTAAAGATAATGGAACTCTTGTGAATAAAATTGCATCTCACTTACCTCCATGCATGTTATAGACAATTATAGGTTAAGTGTGCAGAAAGCTGGTGCTTCTGGTTTCAGTTCAGGGAAACTCTCTTATCGCTATAATTTGCCTGAGAGAGGAGATGAGCTGAGTTCCAGCTCCTTTTCCATATAAAGGAATTAATTGATTGTGTTTATACTGCGCTGTGTTCAGTAGATGATATCGATTCTCTGGTTTGTGGTTCTCAGTTTGAAGACATCAAACTCAGATGAGTGCAAACAGCTGGGGGCTGGGTATGAAAAACCACCCAGGGGTTTCAGCCAAGTACTTCAGGGCTTGGGGGGAATTTTTGTTTTGGTATCGCGGTGGGGTTTCTTTTAATAAATAATTATCTTATTTACTACTGGGAGCTAGACATATTTGCCATAAACCTTGCTCTAGATAATAGCTCTCTCAGGCATTTTTTCCATGCTACCATTTCCTCTCAACTCATATTTTCATTTACTGAAAGACAAGGGGAATATCATTTCTCAAACTGCTCTCAAATTGCAGCATTGCATGGAGGGTGAGATGAGTTTGGGATTCATATAGACCCTTTTCTAAAATATGAGTGTCTGGAGTTGTGTGGCTATTTAAGCCTCTGAAGCTTTTATTTCATCTAGAGACCTTCACACCTGAAGTCTGTCAATCAGGCAGCTGTTATTTCTGATCTTGGTTTATCTCTGTTTGTCTATTTGCATTATCTGAACTGGAGAAGAGTGTCAGTGTTAAATGTGAGTGGCAGCTTTGTATTATCTAGTCTGCAATAACAGCAATTGCTCCTCTTAAGATATTAATCAGTTGACTACATATTTTAAATAAGCAAATTATTTCTTGAGCTCTGTGGCAGCCATGAAGCCAGGGAGCCCTTTGTTGGAGCAGTACTCCAACCATGGTGTAGTGCAACAAGAAACTCAGATCTCTCAGTGATCACTCCCTAATAACCCATCATGCTACAAGCTCTGCAATTACCATAAAAAACCATGCAGACAGCCCCCAAGACAGGACAACTCTAACACCCCAACCAGTACAGCAGCCAGTCTGAAAAGTGGCAAATAATTTACTTTCCCCTGTTTGGGACACTCATGCATCATTCACTCTGGCTCCACTCTGCTCTGCCACTCGTGGAGTTATCTGGCCATTTCTAACTCATGAGAATAAATTGTTTATCTGCCTCTGTACCTATAGATGTTCAGGTACATGATGGGTATTCTACATCTCATGCATGAAGCTCCCACGCAGGGCCAGCAGTATCAGAATATCAGAATAGACAAGACAAAAAAATTAAAATACTATTTGCTTGTTCTATTTTGCTGCAAACCCAAAATTACTCCACAGAGAACAAGGCAGATTTTAATTGCTGCTGAATCAGAATTCCCTATGATTTTGAACTAGCAGCAGCATTTCATACCCACTGCTAAAAAGTGCATCTAGCCATGCTAAGTGGGGGTTTAGACTTTGGGAGTCTAAATCCCCACTGCTTGTAAATCAGTTACTCCTGATTTACAGCAGTGCAAGTGAGGACTGAGCCCACTAAGCAGTTACTCTGCACTGAGCCATCTCCATATTTACCTGCCTCTGTAAGTTGATACATCTTTAGGGACAGCATTAATTCCATAGATACATAAACTCACATGGATATTGTGGAGTGAATATCCTCTGTTCCCTGTTCAACCCTGTCCCTCTGTATTTAAACAATATTTCTTCTTGTAAATTACCACTGAGCTGGCAACACTTTAATTTTCAACCTGCATTTGTACAGGACAAGAAATTTCATCCAATAGAGCCTCTCTCCTTAAGCTGCCTTTCACAACCTCTCATGGCTTTTCAGACTTAATTTTCTGTAGATTGCTTGCCCACTCAAGAGGAGAAACTGGAATGCTCACAGCCTGCAGAGCTGGTGGCTGCAAAAAGATGTCAGGATCGTTCACTGCAGCCCCTGGATGGAAACTAAACTGCTAGTGGCTGCTTTTAGCACGTCAATGTGAATTACTTGACTGGCAAAACTAAGCAGCAATTAAACACCTCACCACTAAGCGGAAATGAGAAATTTACTGTTTGGTCTTCAGATAAGCTAGAGCCTCCTGTGAGCTACTGTTATCAAACCCCAGGGAGGACCAGTTAGAGTCAGAACAGTCTCAGTCTGTGGCCAAAAGGGGAAATATTTCTAGTGATAAAAATTGATTTCTTTTTTCATCCCCCCCCTTGTGGTTTTTCTCGAGTGCTGATAGCAAGGGCCATGAGAAGGGAAAGGCATTGAGGTTTAACTGAGATTACACCTGGAAGCAACTGTGTTGTACTGCTCAGTTTAGTTAAGGACACAGTGGATGGGAACAGGAGAGGCAAAGCCTTCTCCATGTCAGCAGCCACCTTAATAGGGGACAAAGAAACAAGTAAAACTCCACTTGCACACACAGAGGAGGCAACAAGAGAGAAACAGCCTCTTCAGCAGTATCAACAATCCACATCTGAGATTTTCTGTTGGTCATTTTCTATTTGTCTATTAGTGAAGACACTAATATATTGCAGAAAGTGCCAACAACCACTTAATATTACCTCACCTTCTTTTTTCTCCTTCCTGAGTTGTTTCTCTCACTTCTTTTGACCCAAATTTTGCTCATCTCAACACAATTACAAGCAGGCTGCAGGCAGGGGAGAGGAGAAGGTATACCCAGGGGAAAACTGATACCTATTTGTACATCATTGCATGGTCCCCATCACAATGATGAGGTTCTCTTTCATTGACCTTGGTCTTTTACTGGTACTGGAAGTGCAGTTTTCCAATGTGTCCTCTCTCTAAAGACCATTCCAATATATTTAGATAGACTTTTCCATGGACTACTGTTGATAAACTGTGTATCTTCTCCAATCCATTCCTGAAAGAACAATTTTTAATATCCAGTGTGGTCCATTTCTGTTTGATCATGGGAGTGCTTCCTTCCATGGTGATCCCACCAATTTTTCTCCTCAGTCAAGATCACTTGGGCACACATTTTTTGGGCTAGGAAGGGTTAACACAAATGTGATTTCTGTGCTGCTTTCTGCTCCTGGATGGTTCACATCTGGCCACTCCACCAGCACCTACCTGACATCTGGACAAACAGCAGCTCCTGGGAGGTACTGAAATCACACAGCTGTAACAGAGTAATAGGTAAAGTCTCGTGTGTTGAGAATGTAATTTGTGATGTTTCTCCCCCTGCCACTCACGTACACACACTTTATCTGTACTTCATGGGATTTCAAAGGCTGTCTGTCAGACAAGAAAATTAATTAGTCAATAGGTATTCCTCACAGTCACTTGTGATGAATTTAAAGCTTTGGAGAGCATCAGCTTTAACAGCGCTGCCTGTTTTTCTCAAAGTCTTGGTTGGTGATAATTGCTCCATGTTTTATTTAACTAGTGATGAGACAAGGCTGAAGTCTATGTTTCATTTTGCTACTCTGCTTTTTTCATATGAGACTCTGGTCCTGCGCTTGAAAATGTGTTAAGTACTTCTTTTTCCATAACAAAAATTCACACATACCTATATAGCCAGAGACTGATCCCAGGAAGTGAACCAGATTCATTCCCCCTCACTCCACAACACACTGAGGTGCTGGAACCTCAACAGAGGTTCCCAACAGAGCTGGGGAAGGGTCTGGAGCACAAGTCTGATGAGGAGCAGCTGAGGGTGTTTAGCCCAGAGGAAAGGAGGCTCAGAGGAGACCTTATCACTCTCTACAACTCCCTGAGAGGAGGTTGCACAAGTTAGCAATTAAACTGTGAGTTCTTCAGGTAAATAACAGCCCTTCAATGGGATTTCCACAGTGACTGGCATAAGAGGGTCTCATCTCATTCGCTCATATTGACATCAAACCCCACCTGGAGTCACTTTTAAAAGCCAGCACTACTCCTCAAATCCAGAGCTGCACTGAAGAAATGGACCATGACTGCTAATGTATTTCTGGGTAGTTCTGAAGCAACTCTGCATGGAATTGTAAATTCTAGGTCTGACAGTCCAAAAATATGATAGATTGGTTTACATTTATTGAGGAATTCACACTCTTTCATGGTTTTAGGCAGCTGGCTTCACTGTGACAAGCAGGTGAGCAATTTTAAGAAAATTGCTCTAGCATCCAAATCCCTCACTAAGTAGGTTCTTAATTTCCATGCACATTGACATCAGTTCCCTGGTTTTGCACAATCTGTCCAGAAGACAGAGAGGCACCAGGAAACAGGAGTTACCACAGACTGCCTCCAACATCGCAACATAAATTCTACCATGTGAGATGGTGACAATCTCTCTGTATTGCCAGTACCCATTTCTCTCTATTAGGGGGTTTGGTGGAACCAAAATATTTTGGACAGTTTTTAGGATAATGTAGTTCATGCCCTGCAAGTCCTTTTTTTTCTCCCCTCCAAGTGAAAAGAAAGCCAGGGGTGACAAGACCAGGCATCTCTGTCTCCTGCCGGACAAAAGAAATCTGTATCATGTATTCAACTACAATGGCCTGAATTTTGAATTTCACACACAAAATATCCTCAGACCCATGTCTGAAAACAATAAGTAGTTATAAATTATACCATGTAGCCCAAAAAGTCAGCCAGCCATGAAGAAAAGGCAACCCTCCCTCTACAAATAACAGGGCTGACCTTTTCCACAGCAAGATATAATGCACCATCAATGTTCAACATTTTAAAGTAATATCTGAGCTCTAATAACAGAGTGCCCAGGGTTTGGGTCCATACTTCAGAAACACCAAAACCCAGAATTCCTATTCGCCAACTGCTCATCATTCCACAATATAAGCAACAGCAGTGACTTTTCCAATGATTCAAAGGGCCCATCATGTTTTCTCCTCCAGCAAAGACACCGAGTACTTGTTGCTTTGTAATAGTCTGGAATGTCTAGGTCCGAATCCCAGCTGAATTCCTGATCTTATTCGACTCAGAAGTTGATTTGCACCTTTGCAATGGAAAAACAAGTTGAAGGGCAAAAGCATCATTAAAGAAAACCAGATTCTTCATCTAAGTGTGTATTTCTTTGTCATTTAAAAAAAAGGGGGCAGGGTGGTTCCAATCCCATAAGCACTGCTACTGCCTTCCTGCACAGTAGTGATCCTGTCTGTGTTTGGCTACCCATGGCTTGGCCAGCACACGCCACAGTTACATGTTCTGCATAAGAAATCCACCTTTTGCATATACTGCTGGCAATTCACCTGTGCATTGAGAGGAAAAAAACAAAACTTCAGTGTCCATTTGGCTACAAACACTGGTTTTCATTCTGAATTTTGGAGGCAGAGTATTTGGTGACCCAGCCACAGCAGCTAGCCCAGGAACAGCTCTGTGTGTTTGACTCATCACATTCACATTATAGCAATATTTCATCTGCCTAGGGCATTCCTGGAAGTCAGGACTAAGGTGCATTTGAGTGGAAGCCACAAATGTGTCATTGTTTTACTAAAAATCCTTGAGCCAGAACTGCCAAACACCAGTGCAAATGCTTAAATTGGCAAAGGCTTCCTCTTCCTCCTCATGTTGCATCAGTTCGTGTGATATCTATAATTTACCTCTCTTTGCCATTTTTTCCATCCACCTTTTAGCATCTCACCTCCACAAAACCCAAACAGCCCAGAAAAAATACAACCAGGTCAGCCCCCCACCCTGCATGGCATCTGGACAGGCATCCATGGGATCAAGGCTCTGGAGCCAATGGGATTTTTTTCCTTTGTGCCCAAATAATTCAGAGAAAAGGGAAGAATAGATTTTCAGTGCAGCAGGTTCTCACAATCAGAAATTTTTCAGTATATTCTGGGATGGGGGGATGGCTCTCCTTCCCCCCTCTCAGCAAGTCAGTCAACCTGGAAAGAAGTGGGATGGAAAACTCAGCTCCTGATTTAAAATCATTTCAGGCTGAGGTTTTGCCAGAGGAATCGCAGCTGTGACATGCCCACCACTCTAACCATGGTGAATGAATCTGGCCATGAATCGTTAAGCTCCCCAAGCATCCACTGCTCTCAGCCTGCTACTAATCACTCAAAAATCTGGCTCTCCAGTCGATTTGTTGTAAGAAATTGCTGCAATTCAAAAGGATGATCTGGAAGTTTAATATTAATCAAAACAGGGCACGTACCAGCAGAGATGCAGTTTAAGCCTAAGTGCGAGATAAAAGAAAATAATTGTGTTCACCAAATTCCACACTGACACGAGAAAAATGCCTCACCAGTGTCAGGGCAAAGCAGAGGCATCCACCAGCCACCTCTTCCCAGCCACTGAGGGGCTGGAGCACATGCAGAAGTGAGGTTTGATGTATTTTTTCTGTGCAAGAGCATAGTGGGTCCAGCCAAGGTGCAACTGGTCTGCAAAAAAAATTCCATTCACGGAATTTTTACTTGCATCTTACTTGGCTGCAAATGCTGGATTTGTCAGTCTAAGCTGTTATCCAGGCTACAGTGAGAAGTGGGAATGTGGGGGACATAATTCATTTCATCCTAAGGCAGCTGTCCAGAGCAGTTTACATGAAACATCATTAGAACTGGGAGGCAGGAATGACACCTGGCTCTGGGGCTTGTGGCAGGAGCAGGGCAGGAGCAGCACCATGGGGCTCACCAGGGCTCAGATGAGTTGGGAAACAGCTTAATTTAAAGGCTGGCAATACTTGAGCAGCTCCATCCTTTGGAAGTCCAATCCCTATTTCCAGACAAACCAGTTCAGCCCATCTCTATTTAATTAAGTCCTGCTTTAAAACCAGTAGCAGTGTGGCTGGACTCTGCAATTGTCCTCCAGTGTCAAAAAAATGATACATGTGTTAATATCCTGCACATTTTAGGCTCCAAGAAGCAAACTGACCCTGTGGAACAGTCATTAGTTGTTTTTTAATTAACTGCTCCACAATTTCCCCCGGATCTTGCAACAACTTGCAGAAATGGGAAAGCAGTTGTGCCCATATGCCAGAACAACTTTTGTTCTCATGGATGTTTGTCACAAGGCTGTCTCCCTTTTACCAGTACCAAATCTACATCAAATCGAGTTTTTAAAACAATGTAATGAGAGTACTCACCATTAAACTCCCATCTTCATTAGTATCTCATTTAACTGCTGAATTTATATCCCCAAGCATCTTTAATTTATTGATTGTTTCTAGGAGGGTTTTTCTCCCGCGTTATTTTTCTTTCTATTTAGCATCAATTAGTGGAATCTGGGCAATGATTCGTATTCAGGTTTTGAAATGGTGGGTTGCAGACGTTCAAATTATTTTACTAAGCTGCCATCTGTGATCTCTGAGGCAAAATTTCAAAACTGAAGTCTCCACCAAGATACAGCCACCCCGGTCTGGAGCACACAAGTGCACTGAGGAGGGAAACCAGAGCCTGTCCCCTCTCTCCTGCACCAGGAACTGGGTGGAGTTGATTCGGGATGCACCACAGAAGAAAACACTTGAAAGACACCGGAAAAACATCCTAAGTTCCTTTTGTACATTGCTTAACGTCTGATAGACAAAATCTGGGAAAGAAAAGATGCACAGAGAAAGGAACCCCCACTTGTACCAGGAATCGAGATCAGGGCAACACCTGCAGCATCCATCCCCCTCTGCCAGCTCACAGTGCAGCTTTCCCTGCTGCTGGAGCATGGATCCACAGCCTCAGAGAGGCAGGAGGTCTGCCATCAGCCACAGCAAGCAGGATCAGGCCACAGACAGAGCTCTAAGGAGTTCTAGAAATTCCTGGGTAGGTGTAATAACCATCAAGACCCCATTCGGTCAGTCCCAGGAAAGGGTTTAAAGCAGACAAGCAAACCATTACACTAGGCCCTCTTTTCTCCAGGAGCTAAATTGCAAAGCAAGTAAATGCCTTCAAGAAGGAAAGGAGGCAACATTTTGAAACAGAGACATAAAAAGCCTGGAAAGAGAATAAGATCAATTAAGATCTTCTAATGACTGATCTAATCCCCCAAAATCTCAAGGGCTACCATCTTCTCAGCTAACTCACTGTTGCTCTTCCAGCTGTTTGTGGGGTCCAGATCTTACTGAATGGCCTTATCCCAGAGCTATGGTTACAGAGTCCCTGGGCAGACAGTCTTTTTCTGCTGGACTGGAGTGACAGCAACACCAGAAAAGAAAAAAAAAATCTTTTAAAGAAAAGCACTTTACTGAAACCTCAATTATAATATATGCAGCTTAAATAATTTAACTTCTCCTTCACTGAATCCACGTCCTCTCCTATCTAACACCAGGCTCTCCCATTTCCCTCTGTGGAGAAGGGGAAAAATGGGACACCCCTGTCCCTTCAAACCTGCCTCATCAGAGCCCACAGATGTTTCTAGTTTCTTCCTGACCACCAGTTCAGAGCCTGCTGGAAATGGAGCAAATAACTCTGGTAACACCCTTAATTACAGCCTCCTGGCAATGCCTTCTGCAGTGCTGTCAGAAGGGAGCTGCCCTGGATGCAAGAAGCATCACTCAGGGTAAATGTGCTGCCTGTTTAGAACAGGAGGTTGCTCTGAGTCAGAAAATAAGTGGGGAAAAAATCAATTCCAAAATTGAGACCTTTCACCAGCATCACTTGGAAGGTCTTATAATAGGGTAGTACTTGGACCTGTTTTTATGTGAATCAATTCCTAACCCTGCCCTGGAAGAGGAGGCTGTGGTTCTTCCCATTACCTCAGGGTAATGTTCTCTCTCTGGCACCAAACAGGTCCCCACTCAGCACCCACAACCACACCTGCATTTGTTTTACTGCTGCTTCAGCAAACCTCCCTGGAGCTGTGCAGGGACAGAGAGAGGTGTTTATCAGCAGTGGAATGTGCAGACCCAGCCCCAGTGTGGATGGGAGCAGCTGTGCAGCCATGGCCATATCACACCATGGAGAAATACACACCCACTGGGAGGATAACATTTCCATATTCCAGCTTCCCTTCTTTCCCCATTCCCCCCACACTGCTCCCTGAGTGGCATTTGGCCATGTTCTGGAGCCAGCAGTGGCATCAGCTCCATGACTTTGGTGTGATTTTGGCCCCAGGCAAGTTGCAGCCCTGACAGAGCCTGGAGTGCCTCGTGGTTCAGAAACAAGGAGAGTCTGTCTCCAGCAACTTCCATGTGCCATGTTGATCAGAAAAGGCCTATGAAACTGAGGAGAAGAGGTTCAAGGTGTTGCCCACTACCACAGATGCTGCCTCATGTATTACATGCCCTCTTCTGCTGCAAGAGGTTGTGTGCCAATCATGTTGTAAATAAATTAGGGACGGAAGTAGCACCCCCAAAAGAACTAGGGAGCTTCAAATGTACAGCTGTGGAACTTTGACTTCAGGAGAGCAGCAAAAAATAAGCTCAAAATCACTCATTTGCCCAGTGATAACCTCACAGAGTAATACTGCATGGTGCACTCAAAGCATCATTTGAGGTTAGATATCACCCCTGGGAAAGGAATGTGTCAAAGTGCTGCAGCTGCCCAAAATGTTCCCATTTCCAGTTCACAAATCCCAAAGAGCTGCCAGAAATAAAGAAATGTTCAGCAGGCCCTAAGGCATCAAACCAAACCCTCACTCCCTAGCAGGAGCAGTACAGATTATGCTTTAAGTGAGAACAGCTAGATGGAGAAGGAAAAAATAGCAGGAAGTGTTTTGATGAGTTTCTATGAACTTGAAAAATCCTATCATTGGCTATAAAGTCACTGAGGAGATTGTGAATGGTGATTGTGCAGCTCTACAAGGTAATTTATCTCCCTGACCAGTACTTCGTAAACTGTCTACTGAACTGCCCTCTGTTAAAACTAAAGATATACAGACACTTGTAAACCTTATCGAGGGGAAAACAACTCAGATAATTTTACACATTTAAATGAAAACCAGGTTCTGAGCTTTTCCAGGGAATGAAAACGTCAGCTCTGCTACCAGAGTCCAGTCACCCATGGAAGGGGGGCCAGGAACAGCAAAGCTGAAAAATTGCTCAAAAAATGATGCATGTGGCTGCTCCCACTCCTCCCAGTTGTAGCAGAAAACTGTTGATTACTGTTAATTTTCTCAACAACTTTACCAGGGCATGTCAAAAAAAAGCAAATTAGTTTTTGTTCTGCAGCATTTCCTCAAGCATTTGACTCCATTGTCACCTGTATCAGGGAAAAGGTGTAAAGGAATTAGCATTTGTTCAGGGGAAAAAAAGGCTGGTTTACTGTGGCAAATATAAACTGTTTTACAAGATCAAAAACCTCACCTTTTTACTGGAATTATGACTTAGTTCCAGAAATGGCAATTTAATCTTCATGGTACTACATCTTAATAAGAGACATGCAAACCAAATTAAAAGCCA